>RJWJ010021741.1:0-27568 GCA_004363605.1 Indri indri | reverse complement strand
AAGAGGTGAGGCCTTTTGGGAAGTGATTAGGTTATGGGGCTCTGCCCTCCTGAATGGATTAGTGCACTTACAAAAGGGCTAGAGAAAACTAGGCCCTTTGGCCCTTCTCTCCCTCCCCCATGTGAGGACACATTGTTTTTCCCCTCCAGAGGAAGCAGCATTCAAGGCACCGTCTTGGAAACAGAGACCAGACACAAACTGTCAGCGACTTGATCTTGGACTTCCCAGCCTCCATAACTGTAAGCAATATAAATTTATGCTGTTGTTTATAAATTACTCAGGCTTAGGTATTTTGTTATAGAAGCACAAAAGGATTAAGACTGATGCAAGATTTGAGGGGAGAGAAGTAAAAGATAATTATGGCAGTTTGAACTAGGGACACTGCTCTGTTTGTGCGGCTGGGGGTGGTGGGGTTAAAAAAAAAATGAACCAGGGACAGATCACTAAGCGTCTTGTGTATCATGCTAAGAAGTTTGGACTTTTATCCAGGTGGCAAAGGAGAGTCAATGAAGGATTTAAAGCAGGGGAATGACATGCTCAGATTTGCAACGTAGATCATTCTGATAGTCATATAGAAATGGATTGGAATGGTTAGAAAAAGAGAGATAAAAGCAGAGGTGGGGAGACCAGTTCAGAGGCTTTTGTGGTAACTGCAGTGACAGAATGCTATGATTTGCGTTCCTTCCAAATTCAGGTGTTGAAACTTAAGGGCCAATGCAATGGTTTTGTGAAGTGGAGCCTTTAAGGGGTGATTAGGTCATGAGGGCTCCTCTCAGATGAATGAGATTAAAGCCCTTAAGAAAGAGGCTTCACACAACAGCACTTGGCTTGCTTGCCCTTGTGCCTTCCATCACAGTATTCCTGCCTCTGGAGGACGCGGCAACAAGGGACCATCTTGGAAACAGCATCCCTCACCGGACTGCTGAACCTGCCGGCACCTTGATCTTGAACTTCCCAGCCTTCTAGAACTGTGAGAAGTTTCTATTCTTTGTAAACTACCCAGCCTCTGGTATTTTGGAATAGCACAAAACAGACTAAGACATAGAGCACGGGCACTTCAAGGCAGTAAGAATAGAGAAAAGAGGCTGGGCGCAATGGCTCATACTTGTAATCCTAACATTCTGGGAGGCCGAGGCAGAAGGATACTTGAGGTCAGGAGTTCAAGACCAGCCTGAGCAAGAGCAAGATTCCATCTCTACCAAAAGTGGACAAAATTAGCTGGATGTGGCAGCACACACCTGTAGTCCCTGCTACTCGGGAGGCTGAGGAAGGAGGATCACTTGAATGCAGGAGTTCGAGGTTGCAGTGAGCTATGATGACACCACTGCACTCTACCTGGGGCAACGGAATGAGACTATTGTCTCAAAAAAAAAGAAGAAGAAGAGGGACCGTGCATGAAAACTTCGGAGACATTAAGATTTCAATCACTGAATATTCAGGATAAGGAAAAAAGAAAAATCCAAAATAACTCCTAGGTTTCTGGCTTTGGGAGTTAGGTGGATGTGGGGCCATTTACCAAGATAGGGAACAAAAGAAGAATAGATTTGGGAAAGAAGATGCCGTGTCCATTCTGGTGAAGAGGCCCCACAGACAGCTGAATGTTTAGGTCTTTACCTTTACCTAAGGAGAGCTCTTGCCTAGAACTATATATTTGGGAGACATCCTTTTAAAAGTGGAAGTTGAAAGCCAAGGAAGAGTGTGTAGAGTGAGAAAACTCTGCTGGGGAACATTTAAAGGAAGGCTGGCAGAGAAAGAGAAGCCCACAAAAGGGAGAAGGAATGACTGGAGAGGTCGGGGCAAAACCAAGAGCCTCTGCACAGCAGCTGCAGGGAGTGTCACGGAGAAGGGAGTGGTCAGCGATGGCGAAGGCTACGAGGAGGCTAGTAAAATAGCGACTGGAGGCATCTGCTGTCCCTGGCAGCGAGGCAGTCACTGGCGGTCTTGATGAGAGCGTGTTGGTGCGGCTGCGGGGGCAGAAGCCAGGACACTGGTTCAGGAGGGGAGCGATGGGAGGTGAGACTGAGCACAGGCTACTCTTTACAGAGGCTTAATCCGCAACTAGGAAGGAAAGAGATGGGCTAGCAGTTAAGGGGGATGTAGAATCGAGGGAGGCTCTTTCAAAGATGGAAGATAAATTATTCCTGTGTCAAGAGAAAGAGCCACAATAGAGGGAAAGTTTGCAAATACAGCAATAAGGGATAATTGACCGAGCTGGGTCACTGAGGAAGCAGGAGGGGAAGGGCTCCAGAGAGCAGGAGGGAGGATTAGTCTCTGAGGGGAAGAAGCACTTTTATTTTTCCGAAATAAAACCGAGTACAGGCAAGATCCTGACAGTAAGAAGTTGCTAGAAGTGCACCTGCTGGCCTCATTCACCTCTCTGAACCTCTCTATTCCTAGTCAACAAAGACAAACACTCGTTTCTGAGATCATTTCTGTAAATAATTTCTATTGTCAGACTTGACAAAACATAACATGGACTCTGCAAATAATGGGAGTTTCTGAAGAAGTAGATATAAGAGGTAATTTTACAGCACATGCATTTATTGAAGAACAAACCGAAAATAAGTTGTATTCAAATTCAGAATCTAGGAAAAGAAAACAAAACAACCTCTGGGAAAGCAAAAAGAAGGAAATAATGAAGAGAAATGCAGAAATTAATAAACACAAAAGAATTAGCCAGGCATGGTGGTATGCGCCTGTAGTCCCAGCTACTCCAGAAGCTGAGGCAGGAGGATCGCTTGGGAAGTTCAAGGTTGCGGTGAGCTAGGATTGTACCACTGCACTCCAGCCTGGGTGACAGAGCAAGACTCTGTCTCTGAAAAGAAGAAATAAATAAAAATAAAAGAACACAGTATGACCTTGATATTAATATCAGACTAACAGAATTTTTTAAAATTCTAAATCAATCTCACTTGTGAAAAGATGCAAAATAATAAAATCTAGATGTTGCAGTTATTTATGTATGACTAACCACCCCAACTTAGTGGTATAAACCAAAGCCATTTTAATACATACATAAATTCTAAGTATCATGAGTTGGGGCACAGCAGGAGTGACTTCTTTCTTTCTTTTTTTTTTTTTTAATTTTAAATCTTTTTTTTTTTTTTTTTTTCTTTTGAGACAGTCTCACTCTGTCACCCTGAGTACAGTGCGGTGGCGTCAGCCTAGCTCACAGCAACCTCAAACTCCTGGGCTCAAGTGATCCTCCTGCCTCAACCTCCCAAGTAGCTGGGATAACAGGCACGAGCCACCACACCCAGCTAATTTTTCTATTTTCAGTAGAGATGGGGTCTCACTCTTGGTCAGGCTGGTCTTGAACTCCAGACCTCAAGCGATCCTCCCGCCTCAGCCTCCCAGAGTGCTAGGATTACAGGCATGAGCCACCGCGCTGGGCCAGGAGTGACTTATTTCTGCTCCAAAATGTCTGAGGGTGATTTGAATGGCTTGGGGCTAGAATTATCTAGGCTTCTTTACTGACATCTGAGGTCCAGGCTGGTATAACTCAAAGACTAGCCCAACTGGTACTGTTGACCAAACACCTACATATAGCCCCTCTCCAAAGCCTGGGCCTCATACAACATGGCAGCTGGGTTCTGAAAGGGAGCATCAGGAGAGTAAGCGATAAAATTTAACATTGACTAATGAAAACACCCATCAAGCATGGCATAGGAGACTTCTTTAACTGACAGCGCATCTATCAAAAATCTGTAGTGGGGGTAGAGGGGGGACAAGGGCAACATATGTAACCTAAACATCTGTACCCCAATAATATGCTGAAATAAAAAAAAAATCTACAGTGAGAGGAATACTAGAAGCACCACTATGGAAGTTAGGACTCTGCTGAGTATGCTTATTCTCTATCACTTTCTATTCAGCATGATACTTGCGAGTGCATGTAGCACAGTTAGGGAAAACTAAATGAGCTGTATGAATTAGATACAAAACAAAAAATATTAACATTTAGAGACAGTATGATAGTCTATGTAGAAAATACAAGAGAGTCTACAAACTTTAGACAAGTATGTGTTTGGCAAGATCATTGAGTACAAGATAAAACATACAAAAATCAATAACGAGTGTTTCTAGCTTATGTTAATGGTGCTGTAACTTGGTCAAATAAACCTTCCTAGAGACAGAAATTACAAAATTTGGATAAAATATTTTTTATAACTATTCGAAGGTACTAGAAAATGACCCAAAGCAGACAGAAATTGGAGAGTGACTAACCTTGAAAGACAGAGTGGAATAGGTGACATTTGTGTGTTTGCAACTTTTTGTCTGAGGATATCCCTGTAACTCCAAGCAGCCTGAGTGGTGGGAAGCCACAGCCTCCTCACTTAAGGTGTAAAAAAGGACAGAGTTCCAGGTTGGCAGAGCAGCCAGAGACTTAGGTGGGAAATCTACAGAGGGAGAAACCTCAGAGAGAATAAGCCCCCAAATCTACAGATAGACTCTATCCGTATCCTTGGCTGATGGCCAGCAACCCAGAGAGCCTGATGAAAAAAAGCATCTGCTGGAAACTGGAAGAGTTGAGCAGAGATTTCAACCATTGTCCATGATTCCAGTGATAAAACTACAGATGTGAAGAAATAGAAGAATATGACCATCAGTCGATAGATACCAACTGCAAGAAGACTCAGATGTTGCAATTAGCAGTCAAGAGTTTTAAACCAGCTATTATAAAGATATACTGGGACATAAAAGGAAATATACACACCATGGATGAAGAGATAGCTAACCTAGCAGAGAAATAAAAACTGTAAAAGAAGAACCAATTGGAAATTCCAGAATTGCTAAGTATAATAATTGAAATGAAAAATTTAGGGGCTCAATGGGCTTAACAACAGATTGAAGAAGATATTATAAAGGATAAGAGAACTCGAAGATAGATCAATAGATTATCTAAACTGAAGAACAGAGAGAAAAAAGATTGGAGAAAAATATAGAGCCTCAGAAATCTGTGGAAAAATATCAAGTGGTCTTAACATATTTGTAACTGAAGTTCCAGATGGTAGAGAGAGAGGATGGGACATAAAAAAATTTGGGGCCGGGCGTGGTGGCTCACGCCTGTAATCCTAGCACTCTGGGAGGCCAAGGCAGGTGGATCGCTCAAGGTCAGGAGTTCAAGACCACCCTGAGCAAGAGCGAGACCCCGTCTCTACTAAAAAATGGAAAGAAATGATCTGGACAACTAAAAATATATATATAGAAAAATTAGCCGGGCATGGTGGCTCATGCCTGTAGTCCCAGTTACTCGGGAGGCTGAGGCAGAAGGATCACTTGAGCTCAGGAGTTTGAGGTTGCTGTGAGCTAGGCTGACTCCACGACACTCACTCTAGCCTGGGCAACAGAGTGAGACTCTGTCTCAAAAAAAAAAAAAAAAAAATGAAGGTGAATCCTCAATCTGATCTACAGTTGATTTAAAGCCCATTCATGAAACACTCACTGCTAACACCCCACATGATGGTGAAAAACAGAATGCTTTCTCCCTAAGAATAGAAACGAGACGAGAAAGTCTGTTCCCACCTCTTCTATTCAAAATTGTACTGTAAGTTCTATTCAGGGAAATTAGGCAAAAAAAAAAAAATAAAGGCATGCAGAGGAAAAGAAGAATTAAAGCTATCTCTATTCACAGATGAAATGACTTGTATATAGAAAATCCCAAGGAATACAAACACACACACAATTAAACAACTTCACCAAGGTCGTAGAACATAATAACATTAAAATATTAATTTTATTTCTATTCACCAGCAATTAATATTCCAAAAATGAAATTTAAAAAGCAGTTCCAAGCTGGGTACAGTGGCGTGTGCAATTCCAGCTACTCTAGAGGCTGAGGCTGGAGGATCACTAGAGTCCAGGAGTTCAAGACCAGCCTGAGCAACACGGCAAGACCCTGACTCAAAACAAACAAACAAACCCCCACAATTCCACTTAAAATAGCATCAAAAAGAATAAAATACAGGACAGCCCCCAACTTAACAGCACTTCAACTTACAATTTTTCAATTTTGCAATGATGTGGAAGTGATACACATTCCGTGGGAACCGTACTTTTAGTACCAATACAACCACTCTTTTGGTCACTTTCAGTCCAGTAGTCAATAAATTAATTGAGATAGTAAACACTTTATCATAAAATAGATTTTTCTCAATTTCAAAAAAAAAAATAGGCTCTGTGTTAGATGATTTTACCCAACTGTAAGCTAATGTAAGTGTTCTGAGCACATTTCAGGTAAGCTAGGCTAAGATATGATATTCAGCAGATTAGCTGTATTAAATGCATTTTCACTTTATGATATTTTCAACTAACAGTGGGTTTATCAGGATGTAACCCTATAATAAGTTGAGGAGCATCTGTACGTATAAATGTAATCAAAGCATAAACTTGTGCACTAAAAATTATAAAACACTGTTGAAATTAAATAAGACCTAAATAAAAGAAAACATCCTATATTCATCGATTGGAAGATTTATTAATAATATTTTTAAGATGGCAATACTCCCCAAATTGATCAATAGATTCACTATAATCCCTATCAACATTCCAGGTGTCTATTTTGCAGAAATGGATGAGTTGATCCTAAAATTCATATGGAAATGCAAGAGACTCAGAACAGTCAAAACAACCTTGAAAAAGAAGACCAAAGTTGGAGTACTCACACTTCCGTATTTCAAAACCTCCCACAAAGCTTTTAATAATGAAGACAGTGCAGTACTGGAACAAGAACAGACCTATCAATCAGTGGACCAGAATTGTGAGTCCAGAAATAAGCCTATGCATCTCTGGTAATTGACTTTGACAGGAGTGCCAAGACCATATCAAAAGGATAAGTATAATCTTTCCAACAAATTATGCTGCAACCATTAGATATTCAAAGGCAAAAGAATGATTTTGGACCCCTACCTCACACCATATACAAAATTAACTCAAAATGGATCAAATACCTAAATGGAAGAGCAAAAACTAAAACTCTTAGAAGAAAACTAGGAGTAAATCTTTGTGACCTGGGATGAGGCAACAGTTTCTTATAATAACACCTGAAGCACAAAGAAAAAAATAGATAAACTGGACTTCATCAAAATTAAAAAATTTTGTGCATCAAATCAAATGACACATCAATAAAATTAACACTGTGTTAACTCTCCTTTTTGTCCTTGACAGCAATTTGGATGATGAGGCCCTGAAGTAATAGAGGTCAGGTGGCAGTGCAACTACAAGATGCCTGGGGAGAGGACGGATGGTCACAATTATTGTAATGATTGACAACATTAGAGTGGCAGCCAAAGGAACCTGACATGCACAGAGTAGTGAAAACAGTTATTAAAACACAGGATCCTTAGGGCAAAATAGATAGGCAGCTAACAGGATAATGCTTAATCAGTAATAATAATGTAATAATTTCTTTAGTCATCAAATTTCTAATAATTAAAAGAAAGCAAGAATTGATGACCAGGAGGTTAAGGACAGTTGTCCTCCAAAATGTCATAATTTCTTGCTCAGTTCCTGAAGCTGAGCAAGTTTTTGGACCTGGGGCCAGTTAACTGAAGAGGTACCTATTTCTCCAGGGTGAAGAACCTCAAAGAAACACATCAATTATATACTATAATGATTCTCCCAGTCCTTCCCTAAAGAAGAAGACTGTCTACTGGAGAAAAGGGACAATTCAGGACTATTGGATAGAGGTCTGGTTGACATCCTAGAGACCTAAAGTGTCATCATGGCTCTCTTGTTAGAGTAAAGGCAATATGGGAGCTAGATAATAAATGGAGTCCTGGCCAAATATGCTCCCTGAATTATGGAGCTACTCAATAGTCATTTCTCTAAATTTGTGATTAGAATTGACATACCTAGCAGTTGGGTCTTTGGCCTCTGCAATAAGAGCTATTATAATGGGGAAACCTCTAAAATGGTCTCCAACCCACCCATCCACAATAATAAATCAATAACAATGATGTTCAATCCCAGGGGGAACAGTGGAGATCAGTGCCAGCTGTAAAGATGTCAGGATTCAAAGATGGTGGTTCCTATCACAGCTCTGTTTAATTAAACCGTCTGGTCCCTGTAGAAACTCATGGATCCTGGCGGATAACAGTACACTAATGTAAGCTCAACCAAATAGCAGCCCCAATTGTAGCTGCTGTACCTAATCTGATATTTTTGCCAGATCAGACTAATGTGGTCTCAAGTATGTGGTATGTAGCCATTGATTTGACAAATGTGTCTTTTTCTATCCTAATCAAGAATCAGAAATAGTTCACATTAACATGGAAGAGACAAGTTTTGCCCCAGTTATGTTACATGACATCAGTTTGATCAGACAGGGCATACTAGAAGTGGTTAGTACACTGAAGGCCTTGGTAGGTTGCATACAAACCAGAGGGTGGGAAATAAACTCTGTAAAGATTCAGAGATCCAGTGATCAGGGGCATGTTGGGATATCCTCTAAAATATATATATATAAAAAAAATTGCTGCATCTCGCATCCCCTTACTCAAAGAAGAAAGCGCAATCCCTGGGAAGCCTCTTCAGGTTCTGGAGATAACACATTCCATCTAGTACTGCCCTGGCCCATATACCAGGTGACAACTTTAAATAAGATTTGGAGCCATGTGACCTGGCAGATCCCAGGGTGGTGGAGATGACACTGGTGGGAAAAGAAACGCTGTTAAGTTTATGGCAAAACCCAATGGGACGATCACAATACAAACACTTGGGATTCTGGAGGAAGAACATGCCAGCTGTAGCAGAAAATTATATGCCTTTTGAAAACAGCTTCTAGTGTGCTGCTGGGCTATGGAGGAGATGGGAAGCTTGACCAGGGGATGCCAAGTGACTATGCCTCTGTAACTTTCCACCATTAGCTGGGTTCTTTCAGACACACCACATCATAAAGTCAGATGGGCCCAGCACCCGTTCATCTTCATGAGATGCAAATGTATTACATGCTTCATATTTGGCTATGGGAAAAAAAATGGAAATATTATACCTGGGATCAAGCCCAAGCAGGATCACGTTAACATGGAAGAGACAAGAATATACATTTACAAATAAGCTGCATAGGCAGGCAACCCAGAACCCCATGTTACCCACTATAGTTCCAACAGTGTCCTTCACTCAGCTCATACCTGTGGCCATATTGGAACATGGGGGAGGGTCCAGATAAAGCAGGCAGAAAAAGCCCAAGTTTGGTTTACAGGTTGGTCATCTCAGTATGTGAGTGCAAGCCAAAAACTGATGGCAACTGAAATAGAGCCACTCTCAGGTGACTCTGATGGCAGTGTCAAGGGAAATCTTCCCAACTGGCAGATAGTAAAGTGATTGCCCAATTTGTGTGAAAGGAGAAGTGGCTCAAAGTGAGACTATATATGGACTCATAGGCAGTGGCAAATGGCCAGATGGTCAGAGTCGTAGAAGGAAAAAGGCTGGAGGATTGGATATAACAAAGTCTGGAGTAGAGGTACATGCATGGATATGGGGGAGAGAGAGCCCCAAGTGTGAAGATCTTTGCTTCACATGTCAATGCCCACTGAACAGCATCCACCGTGGAAGAGACCAAGTAGACAAAACAATTTGGCTGGTTTATGTCAGCCAGCTATTGACCATCTTGGAACTGGCACAAGGAACACACGAATGGACTGGCCACAGTGGCAGAAATGGAGGCTATGCAATGGCCCAGCAGCATGGACTCCCAACTTACTGAGGCCAATTTAACAACTACTGTCTCTGAATCTTCAACTGTACATTGGTAGAGACCAACACTGATCTCCTAACATTACACTGTTTCTCCAGACTAGTTGGCCGCTTGATAGCAAGGTGACAACATTGGGCTTCTTTTATCCTAGAAGGGCCAGTGATTTGTTCTCATGTGAAGAGACTTACTTTTTCTGGGTAAGGATTTGACTTTCCTGTCTTCAAAGCCTCAGTCAGTATCACTACCTGGGGGCTTACAGGCGCTTGATACTTGTGGGTTGCTCTGACCAACATAGATTCCTTCAATAAGCTGAATATCCATTTCAAGCTGTCCTGCTACAACTCTAATTATAATCTTGAAGGTAAATCATTTGCTTATGCAATCCAACTAATGTAACAATAACCAGTACTTGTCCACTATAGGGTTTTACTAGTAGAACCAGCTAGGAGGTTACTGCAGTATAGAATGTAAGAAACGATGGCTTGGATTAAGCTGGTGGTAGAGCAGAGAGGAGGAGGTCACAAAGAAATTATTTCTCCTGTATCCAGGTATATTAGCTGTGACTTTGGAAGTAACAGCAACCAAAGTAAGCTAGTTTAAATAGGAAAGGCTATTCATTACAAGGACAAAGGGGTAGCTCACGGAATCTAAGGGTTATGGCAGGCACCTGTGTCTCAGGTAGGTTCTAAAACTGGGGCCTACAAACACTGGGTTGCTCTCTCAGCTCATCTGCATTGTTTGCAGGTGGAAGATGCTCACTAGAAAGCTCCTAACCTTTAGGTCCATTCACTTAAACAGAAATTAATTTTTGTTCCTAGCCAGATTTCCATGGGGAGACTCTGATGGCCCAGCCTGGGTCAGGTGTCCACTGTCAGTAAGATATGGATGACTGAGAAGTTCCTGTAAAAACGGGGAGGGAGAGATAGCCCTGTAGTAGTCCACGACCCCAAGGACTTCACAAACTAGTTCTATGGGTTCAATTCAAACTGAGATAACATGAGGCAACAACAGTCTCAGAGTTATCTGGGACAACCCTGTTTCAGGAGTGTTACCTTAAATAGTATGGTTGTACAATACAATACCTACAGGGATCTAGGACCTGTCTTGAGTTAGGTTTTCCTGTGTGTTTAGACATGAGTATTGATAGACAAAAAAACGGAAACAATTTTATTTTGTAGGCCACAAAGCCTACATCTATTAGTTTTAAAAATTTGTCTTTTGAGAGGTAGGCTATTCCAGACAGTTTCATGCCTCCTAAGTCCTCCATTCCAGCCCGGTCCCTTTGTTAACTAACCCAAGGCATCTCTGAACGTGTGGCCACTTAGTGATTGTTTGCTAAGTTTCTAGTAGTTACACTGCAGTATCTTCCAAATTAACTTCCAACATTTATTTAGTGCTTACCCTATGCCAGGCAGAGCTCTAATTTTGTATGTATCAGCCAGGTGCCATGGCTCAAGCCTGTAATCCTAGCACTGTGGGAGGCTGAGAGAGGAGGATTGCTTGAGGCCAGGAGTTCGAGACCAGCCTGAACAAGAGCAAGACCCTGTCTCTACTAAAATTAGAGCACACCTGTAGTCCTAGCTACTTGGGAGTCTGAGGCAGGAGGATTGCTGGAACCCAGGAGATTGAGGTTGCAGTGAGCTGTGATGATGCCACTGCACTCTACCTGGGGTGACAGAGCGATACTGTCTCAAAAAAAAAAAAAAAAAAAAAAAAAAAAAAAAGATGCTTTACAACTGGAAGAGAAACTAAAGAAGTTAGCCATGCACATTTTGAAGGTTTCATTTTTCAATAAAATTTCAGTATTTTTCATGGTAAGATTAGTCCCCACCTCCCTTTTTTTACTGACCAAGCATTTTGCATTCTGTGTTCTAGAATGATTGAGGTTGGACTTGGTTAATGAGGCAAGGCTAATGTCCGAGAACCTCTTCATTGCCCTTACCTGTACAGGACATATACCTGTATATAACATGTTATTTTCTTCCAGGTATGTTGGGACATGTACTTAGTAGTATTATAATTTCCCTAATTTTGATGTTGAGAAGACAAACTCAGGTTGGGTTGCCTAATTGAAAACCTAATACTCCCAAATAAGCAAGATAAGAATAGTCACCTGTACTGGCTTTTAATAGGCAGGCAACAATGTTTACTGAACGAGTAACAATGGCTAAACATTAAAGAGTGTCAGCCAGAGTAACTCGTTAGATTTAAATCACATTTTCTGGCCTAAAGGGTCAAAAACAGGAAGAGCTCTCACCACTAAATCAGTTTACTGCGTTGGGGCTCTCTAGTAAAATTTCAGGAAAATTTTGGAACTTTTAAGAGTATACTAAAAAGTTTATCATTTTTCGTTTACAATCACTAAAACCATAAAAGAACATTTTGCAAGGAAATGGATAATGAACAAAATTAAGAATAAAGCGCAATCCCATTTCCAGAAAGATTATTACAAGTATTTTTTAAAGTTTTTCTAATTATTAAAATGATTGCATAACATTTTATTCTATGACACTGCACTGTACGTAACTTTTTCTAAACAGTTGGAAGAAATCTGTGCCCCAGCACGCCACACCAAGTGAAGGTCAAACACCCTACTGACACCTTTTTAAAATTCCTTTTTGTAGAAAATCTTTTCGTATGGGTTAAAGGATCGACTGTACGCTATTTTATGGGATTAAGAATAATCTGAACCCAGAGAAGCGGAGGAAGACAAGCCTCCACGTTTCAAGTCACTTCTCCCTCCAAGAAGCGGAGAGGGCAGGCGTCGGTCAAGGCCAAGGACGACAGCTCTAGGACTGATCACCCAGCCCCCAGCAGCAGAGGCCTAGCTGAGCGCGACGCCCCTGAGCGATGAAAACTGCCTCACACCGAACGGCCTCCTGGGAGCACCCAGCGGGTGAGGGCGTCCGGAAACAGACGTGTGGGAGGAGTGGGGGACAGATCCCAGGCGTAAAGGAACCGCAGGCAGCTTCCACCTCCAACTCCCGCCCGAGCAACACCTTCCGAGACACCTCGCCGAACCGAGGATACCGGGTACAAGATGGCGGCGCGTCACGTGAGTAACGCGGTGACGCAGGGCGGCGGCCCGCGCGGAGGCACCGCCTTAACTTCACCCCCCACGCACACTTACACTCAGTTTTGCCCCCCTCCCCTCCCCCGCCCCCGGCCTGGTGATCATGCCGCCACTGGCGGCCGTGACTGCCGAGGAAACGGTAGCCTAGGACAGTTGGCTGTTAAGTGACACTGATTCTCCCCGCCCCGCCTGACCCTCGAGAAGGAGGGACGTCCCCCGCCGCGTGAGGGGGTGGGGAAGTGGGTAGTGAATTCGGATCCACCTGGGAGGGGGGAGTGGAAGTTCCCGCCCCGGACAGCGGCGAGGCGGCAGCCACAGGTAAGTGGGGAGCGGGGGTGGAACATGCCCCGTGGCCCCGGCAGAGGAGGGCGCGGGCGGGGACGCCGCGTTGGGTCACGCGCCGGGTGGGGGTCGCGCACGGTCGGCGGCGGTGGGGGAGGGGCGCGGAGCGCGCGCGGCGGAAGGAGGAGGGGCTTCCGGTGTGCCCCGGCTGAGCGCGCTTCCGGTCCTCGCGCACTCTCTCTTTTTTTCGGTCGTTCGTGTCCTCACTCCGGTCGGCCCCAGATAAAAATACAATCGGAACCCTCCCACCGCGAGGTGGCTCTAGCTTCGGAAGCCGCCCCTCCTCAGTCGAAGGTCTCGGGGTTGGGCCCGGAGCCGAGGGGCGGGCAGCGTGGCCTTGGCCTTGGCGCGAAGACTGCTGAGCGGGGCCGGGGCCGGTTAACTCTGCGGGGCGGTCCACGGAGCGCACTGGGCGCCTGGGTGCCAGGCCGTAGAGACAGCCCTTACCCTTGTGGAGCTTGCAGTCTAGTGGAGGTACAAACAGTACAGGAATCACACAGACACAAAACTACTGCAGAGGTGCGAGAGATGCGCGAGGAACTGTGTCGTATAGCAGGTTTTCACCCGGCTGGGAATGACTAAAGGTCGTCTATTTCCCTCTGGGCGGGTAATGCAACCGAGGAAACCTCTCTTTCTCCTGTATCATAAAACAAAGCCTGATACTTCTCACTTTCAGCTGCGCCGTGGAGCGTGCAGCTTAATCGCTTTAACGTTGTAGATTTAGATAATGTCTGGTTTCGTTAGCTTTTGAAGAGTACTAGGCTAGTAATAGTTTTTGAGAGCCCTCACGCTTCAGAGGCTATTTCAGTTTAGATCTGGCAGGCATCTTTGTCAAACTGGCCTCTACGATGACAAGAGTTTGTACAGTATTATGTTTGCAAAATGCATTTTATCCTGAGAATTTTGTTGCCAATAGAAATAAGTTTTGTCAAAATGCTATTTTTATAGCCTTTATAACGTAAGTTATCTGTCTCAGCTAGAATCAATACTGTTGTCCTAAAGTTGAAAGCGTTAGCTCCGTAATATTTGTAGTTATCCTGTGCTCGCTTCGGCAGAACATACACTAAGATTGGAACGATACAGAGAAGATTAGCATGGCCCCTGCCCAAGGATGACACGCAATATTATTTTTTTTAAATGTAAAAAAATAAAAATTTGTTGTTATTCTTTAGGGTTTTGTTTGGTCTGTGATTTATCTGTGCAGTACTACTATGTCGCCAGTAGGTGGCAGTCCCGTCTAACTCTAATGTAGAGTTATTTGCAAGTTTTCTTCTGCTTGCATTACCCCATTTCTAAAGCTGGGGTGAGGTAATTGTCTAAAGGTATTTCTTTAACCATTGTTCTGTCAGTTTAAGTAGATAAACCCAAGTAAACATTGATTTATTCAGCAATAATAAATGTGCAAGGTATGAGTGCTGTACTGGGAACAGGATGTGCTCTTTGTCTCCCTAGAGCATACACTCTGGTGGGGAGACAGAGAAACAGGCCATTAGAATACTGTGCTAAGTGCAACGAGAAGAGGTGGGACCATGTGCTGGGAGGATACAGCCAGGGCTTCCAGACTAGTCGGGGGGAGTCACGAAAGTTTGCCTGGAAGAATAACTCATAGAAATAGGCCACATGAACAGGAAGGGGAATAGTGTTTCTCGCAGAGGGAATGGCATGTATGAAAGCCAGAAGGGGAGAAAAAGCAAGGCAGGCACATTTAAGGATCTGAAAGAGATTCGGGGTGACTAATCCGGAATAATTTGGAGGAGAGATAATGAGTTCAGTTGTGGAAATGTTGGGCAAGAGACTGCCTGCTCTGCTTACCATAGTTCAGCATTCTCTACAGGTGAGGAACTAAGACCCTTTTCATTCATCAGATAAGAATGCTATACTGGGCCGGGCGCAGTGGCTCACGCCTGTAATCCTAGCACTCTGGGAGGCCGAGGCGGGTGGATCGCTCAAGGTCAGGAGTTTGAGAACAGCCTGAGCAAGAGCAAGACCCCGTCTCTATTAAAAATACAAAGAAATTAATCGGACAACTAAAAATATATAGAAAAAATTAGCCAGGCATGGTGGTGCAATCCTGTAATCCCAGCTACTTGGGAGGCTGAGGCAGGAGGATCATTTAGCCCAGGAGTTCAAGGCTACAGTGAGCTATGATCGAGCCACTCTATTCTAGGATAGGTGACAGAGTAAGACCCCATCTCTAATTAAAAAAAAGAAATACATGCAAGGCACAGTGAAAGCATTAGAGGGACCTGAAGCAGAGATATCATGTGAGGGTATCCCTAGAAGAGGGACAGTATAGAATAAAAGAACAGAGAATTTGGATTAAAACAGTTCTGGCTTTAGGTCTTGCATTTACTCTCACTGTGAGATCCACAGTAAGTGACAATGTTTTCGAGCCTCAATTTATACTTCTCTAAAACAGAGAATCCAGGAGATAATATATTAAAGAGCTCTTAGTTTAGTGCCTAGCATAATAATATTCTTTTCTTTGCAAGTTTTCTTGAAAGTTTCCTGCCTTACCTGGCAGCCTTCCCTTCCCTGTGTCAGCAAGATCTCAGCCTGCTGGGATTTCTCAGTTCTCCAAATTTATTCCCATTGATGGTACTTTAAAAGCTGTGTTTCACTGCCCCCTGTGATTCTGCCCAGCATGGGGTTGTCTCATGTTCTTATAGCTGCTGCCTGGGGCTTGCTTTATTTTTGCAGAAAATGCTTTTTTGTTTTGTTTTTTGAGACAGAGTCTTGCTCTGTCACCTGGGGCTAGAATGCCATGGTGTGGGCCTAGCTCATAGCAACTTCAAACTCCTGGGTTCAAGCAATCCTCCTGTCTCAGCCTCCCAAGCAATTGGGACTACAGGTGAGCACCATCACACCCAGCTAATTTTTTTCTATTTTTAGTAGAGATGGGGTCTGGCTCTTGCTCAGGCTGGCCTTGAACTCCTGAGCTCTAAAGATCCTGCCCCCTTGGCCTCCCAGAGTGCTAGGATTACAGGCATGAGCCACCACACCTGGCGAGGGAATGCATTTGTATACAAAATTTATACTGTGTTGAACTAGTTTTTAACAGATTGTTACTCTTGACCTCAATTTTAGGAATAATAGCTAAAAAAAAGTGAGCAAATAAAGGTTATACTTTGGTAACATCAGTAAAACATACAGGAAGTATGTACTCTGTTTATAATGAGATGAAACTATAAAGCTGTTTTTATTTTGGAAAAAAGGGCTTGATTTGGTTAGTCAATTCTTTATAAAATAATAGAAAATATGTTATCTTCTTTTCTATAGGAAAAGTGGTTATGATTATTGTCCAAAATGTTATTTGTTGACTGTAGTGGCTTTTTTTTTTTTTTTTTAATGGGGTTTAATTTTTGCTCCCAGGCTGGTCATGAACTCCTGGTCTCAAGCGATTTTCCACTTGCAGCCTGCTGAGTAGCTAGTACTACAGGCGTGCACCACAACACTTAGCTAATTTTTTAATTTTTTGTGGAGCCCAGGTCTTGCCGTTGCCCAAGCTGGTCTTAAACTCCTGGCCTCAAGTGTTCCTCCTGCCTCAGCCTCCCAAAGTGCCGGAATTACAGGTGTGAGCCAGTGCACCCTGCCTAAATATGTTTTTATTCAAAACCTAGAAAATATTTGTGATAAATAGAAACAGGATACAAAATGTGAGGATACAAATATGTATATATAGTACAGTTATGGCTTTTTAAAAAGGTGTGGAAATAAACTGGGCGTGGTGGCACACACCTGTAGTCCCAGTTACTTAGAAGGCTGAGGCGACAGGATCACTTGAGGCCAGGAGTTTGAGGCTGCCACTGCAGTCCAGCCTGGGTAACAGAGCGGGACTCCATCTCCTAAAAAGAAAAAAAAAATTTAAGAAAAGACTGAAAAGAAATTAGGCAGTATTGTGATTAAGATTTTTCATCCTGATTTTCTTTCCACATATCTTTTCCACGTTGTAAGAAAAAGGCTAGGCTGGGTGCAGTGGCTCATGCCTGTAATCCCAGCACTTTGGGAGGTTGGGGCAGGAGGATCACTTGAGTCCAGGAGTTCAAGACCAGCCTGGGCAACATAGTGAGACCCTGTCTCTACAAAAATTTTTTTTTAAAAATTAGCCAAGGCTGGGCGGTGGCTCACGCCTGTAATCCTAGCACTCTGGGAGGCCAAGGCGGGCGGACTGCTCAAGGTCCGGAGTTCGAGACCAGCCTGAGCAAGAGCGAGACCCCGTCTCTACTAAAAAAAAAAAAATAGAAAGAAATGATCTAGACAACTAAAAATATATATATAGAAAAAATTAGCCGGGCATGGTGGTGTGAGCCTGTAGTTCCAGCTACTGGAGAGGCTGAGGCAGGAGGATCAGTTGAGCCCAGGAATTCGAAGTTACAGTGAGCTATGATTGTACCACTGCACTTCAGCAGAGTGAGACCCTTTCTCTAAAATGCATAAATAAACAAAAGAAAAAGGTTAATGATGTATTTGAGGGAAGAAAATTAAAACCACTTTATGTGTGAGGTGACTTTATGCCTTCTTTTCAATGACTAAAAAAATAGCTTCAATCCAGATGTTCAAAATGAATTTCTGTAGACTGTTTCTTAAGAGCAAAAAATAAAATAATGAGTTTCTGTTTTCTGATTTCAAAGAAAAAGGACTTAAACTTCATAGTTAAGTCAGTGATGCTAAGGGACAGGTGTCTATTTGCCCACCCCCCCACCACCTTTTATTTTTTTAATTGTGGTAAAATACACATAACATAGAACTGACCATCTTAACCATTTTTAAATGTATAGTTCAGTAGTGTTAAGTACATTCACATTGTTGGGCAATCAATCTCCAGAATTTTTTTTTGCCCATTAAACAACTCTCCATTTCCCCCTCCTACTGGCCCCTGGAAACTACCATTCCATTTTCTGTTTCTATGAATTCGGCTACTCCAAGATACCTTATGTAAGTAGAATCATATACTTTTTGTCTTTTCGTGACTGGCTTATCACTTAGCGTTCGTTAATATGGTGAAAGTTCATCCATGTTGTATTATGTGACAGGATTTTATTCCTTTCTAAAGCTGAGTAGTATTCCATTGTATGTATATCTCCTATTTTATTTATCCATTTATCCACTGATCAATATTTGGGTTGTTCTGCCTTTTGGCTATTGTGAATAATAATGCTACTATACACATGGATATACAAATATCTCTTCTTTTGGAGACCCAACTTTGAATTCTTTTGAATATATATGACCACAAAGTGAAATTGTTGGATCATTTAGTAATTGTTTTTAATTGTTTGAGGAACTGCCATACTGTTTTCCATAGCAACTGTACCATATTACATTCCCACAGCAGTGCCCAGGGGTTCCAGTTTCTCTACATCCTTGCCAACACTTATTTTCTGTTTGATGTTAGCTTTTTTTTTTGAGGCAGGTTCTCTCTCTGTTGCCCAGGCTAGAGAGCAGTGGCATCATAGCTAGGATTACAGGCGTGAGCCACCACACCGAGCCCCTGTTATTCCCATTCTAATGGGTGTGAAGTGGTATTTCTTTGTGGTTTTTATTTTCCCTAATGATTAGTGATACTGAATCTCTTTTCATATGCTTATTGGCCAGCCTTGTCTTTGCATGTAACCATGAAAACCCTAAATTCTACCCAAATCTTTTACTAGTCTCTTTGTTAGTGGTTTTCCCTCCATTTGTCATATTTGATCAGTCATAACCCATTTATTCTCATTCTTACACAGCCTACATATTCTTGAGTTGATTGTCTGGAATGTTTAGCTCTTTAGAACCTCCTTAGGTATAGTTTTGTTTATTTGTTCTACTTTTACTCAATAAATTCTCTATATAAAATTATATGTACAATTAGAAATTGTTCCCTAGACTGGAAAAAGGAATGTGTATGTCCATGGATAGGAAAGCTGTCATATTTCTTGAGTGGGATAACATTTGAAAATTTAGTCACAATAATTTATGTACATACGTGCCTTTTATTAAGTTTAAACGTGTTCTTATGGATCAAAATTCAAAAAAGAATATGTAAGGAAAAGTCTCTATCTCTACACCATAGCTACCAAGACATAGAGGCAACCAAATGATCAATTTTTACATGACTGTATAGTATAATACTATAACTATTTTTCAGTTTTTATTTTAACTGACTTTTTTTCCCTTATAGTTGATTATGGAAGATTCCCACAAGAGTAACACTTCAGAGACAGCACCTCAGCCTGGTTCAGCAGTTCAGGGAGCCCATATTTCTCATATTGCTCAACAGGTAAGGCAGGGACCAGTCAAAATCTTGAGCTAGTTAGGAATATTTTGTATGCAGATTAAGCCGTTGGTTCAGATCTCTTTTTACTAATGTTCAAACAAAGAACCAAGGATAAAAGACTGTGTAAAATGTTAAAATATAAGGAGGGAAGTTGGGTTTGATTAAAGTATCTTGTCAAGACTGTTGGTTTTATTTTCTTTTATACTAAGTGTATAGTCATTCCTCAGTATCTTTGAGGGATTGGTTCCAGAACCTCCCTCAGATACCAAAATCTGCAGTGCTTAAGTCTCTGATATAAGATGGCTGCGCATTTGTATATAACCTATGCACATCTTACCATATACTTTAGGTCATTTCTAGATTACTTATAATACCTAACATAATGTAAATGCTATGTAAATAGTTGTTATACTGTATTGTTAGGGAACAACGACAAGAAAAAAGTCTGTACATGTTCAGTACAGACACAATTTTTTTCCCAAATACTTTCGATCCACAGTTGGTTGAGTCAATGGATGTGAAACCCATGGCTGCAGAACCCACAAATACAGAGGCCTCATTATATTTAGAGTTGGTTTCTCAAAACTGAGAGAAGTAAGTTTCGTTTTACATGGTGCACAATTATTTAGATTTTTTTCCATACTAATTTTGTTGCTACATCAGAAAAAAGTGAAAAATTATTTGGCTTTTTGAGCTAACTTGAAATGGAGACTAATAGTTTCAGAAGGTGAAACATCTCATTACAATAGCTTTATTTTGGATATATAGGAAATATTTTTGCTTAACTGGGAAATAGGTATCTTCATTAGAAGAATTTACCTAAACTGACAGGCATGTGTATTGTAGAACTGATGATAGATTTTTTATTTCAAACTGTGTAATCCATGAACCTGACCTCCTTCAAATAAAACAACTGACAATGTTTGTTGCTAGTGATAAGATTTGAACTTTCAAGCAAAAATTAGAATTTTGGAAAACTTGTATTCACCATCATGAATTTGACAGCTTCCCAACACTTATAGACTCTTTAGTTACAAAATTGTCTTACAAAATCATGCATGGGTGTAAGAACCATTCAAAGTGCAAGATAGACTAGTGGATTTTATAGACACAAAATTTTTTATATATACAAAGTTCAGATTGTACATAGCAAATAACCCTTGTGAAATTACAACTTTGCTGTTGTGTCAAAGAATATCTAGTTATCTGAAAAGGATGTTAAAATGCTATGTATCTTTTCTAACTACATATCTGTATGAGGTCAGATTTTCTTCCCGTATTTCAACCAAAACAACATATGATAGCATATTTAATGTAGATTTAATCAGATAAGACATTAAGGAGATTTGCAGAAATGTAAAACATTGCCATTTCTCTAATTTATTTTGGAAATTACATTAATGGAAATACTTATGTTAATGTGTAATGGATTTGTGATTATTTTAAAATGAACTGTTAAATATTTTTTAAAGTTTTGTTTTGATTTCAAGTATGATATGTATCAATAGATATAATCAACATAAGTAAACATTTTGTGGGGTCCTTAATAATTTTTAGGAATATTTAAAGGTCTTGTGACCAAAAGGTTTAAGAACCAGTGACCCAGAGGGTTAATCCTTCAAGATTGATGATGCATTCTTCTCTATTATTTGTCTATCTCTGTGAAGAATAACAGTATCTTTTCCAGATAGTGCTGGAAAAACAAGGTGGAGTTGTCCTTTGGTTATCTTTCTGTTAATAGAGCCCTTTACAGAAATGTTTAATTCAGTTGGCTTACTTATATATTCCAATTATTTTGGTTAGAGGTGAATGTTTTCAAGTGTCCATAGAAGCATATTTACAGTGAGGTAGAATAAGTACATTTCCAGGTGGTAATTCATTTTATAGTGGTTTGTAAAAATAATTTTAGTAACTTTATATCCAAATTCTGTGGCTTGACTACTTCATTAGACTCTAAATTCTGTAAGGAAACAGTATCTAACACAGTAATTGAGTATAAGCTGGGGATATAGCAGTGAACAAAAGTCTCAGCTCTTATGTAACTTACATTCAAATTTTGAGGAGACAGGTAACAAAACATATCAGTTGGTAATACCTGCTATGGAAACAAATAAAACAGGGTAGGAGGGATAGGGAGTTGGTGGTTGGGACAGGGAGACTTGCCCTTTTTATACAAGGTAGTCAGAGAAGTCCTATCTGAGGAAACACTTGTTCAATTATATGGGTCGACAGCTGTCAAACTCTGACGCTGATATGTGCTTGACATGCTCAAGGAACAGCAAGGTGGCCAATGTGGCGGGAGAGGGACGAATGAGCGGGAGTGATAGATGAGGCAGAGAGGGCTGGGAGGGGAGGGGAGAGTGCCAGATAATGTAGGCCTTGTATGCCATCGAAAGATTTTTGTGTTTTGTTATTTTTTTTTAGAGATAGGGTCTTCCTCTGTTGCCCAGGCTGGAGTGCAGTGGTACCATCGTACGTCACTATAGCCTTGAACTCGTGGGCTCAAGTGATCCTCCTGCCTGAGCCTGTCGAGTAGCTGGGATTACAGGTGCATGCCACTGTGTCCGGCTTATTTTTGAATTTTTTGTAGAGACAGAGTCTTACTACGTTGCCCAGGCTGGTCTCAAACTCCTGGCCTCAGAGATCCTTCTGCCTCAGGTTCCCAAAGCACTGTGATTACAAGTGTGAGCCACTGCACCCAGCCATTTTTATGTTTTAATCTGGGAACCTTTAGAGTATTTTGAGTAAAAACATCATCTGACATATTTTAAAGGAATCACTAAGGCTGCTTTGTGGAGTAGAAGCAGGAAAACCAGTTAGGAGGTGTTACAGTCATGTACATGAGAGACAGTGGCTTGGAGCAAGGTGGTAGCAGTGGCGGTAGTGAGATAAAGTTAGATTCTGGATGTATATTGGTTGTAAAAGCAGTAGTGTTTGCTTTTGGATTGGATGTGGAGTTTTAGAGAAAGGAGTAAAGATTGACTCCACAGCTTTTGGATCGAGTAACTGTAAGAGTGGGGTTGCCATTTATTGAGATGGAACGTGTTTTTCTTTCATTTTTGAGGGGGTTGTTGGAAATCAGGAATTTGGTTTTTAGGTATGTTAAGTTTATAGTACTATATGTAGTAGTTTTTTGTGCTGCAAAACAAATGACCACTAACTTAATAGCTTAAAATAATACATTTGTTATCTCATAGTTTTTGTGGGGTGAGACACATCTTAGCTAGCTTCCCTGCTTCAGGGTCTCACACCAAGCTGCAATCAAGGTGTTGGCTAGGGCTGGGTTCTTATCTGGAGGCTAGACTAGAGAAGAATCCACTTCCAAGCTCACCAAGGTTGTTGGCAGAATTCTTTTTGTTGTGGTAATAGAACTGAGAGCTTCAGTTTTTTGTTGGTTGTTGGCCAGAGGCTACCCTCAGCTCCTGGAGACCACCTGCAATTCCCTGTCACATAGAGGGACAGAAAGAAGGCAGGGCTATGATATTTGGGAGAAAAAAGAATTCAGGTAGATTTAATGAATTGCTGAAGTCCAAGTGCAGGCTAGCATAAGAGTATACAATCCTTGGGAGCTGCAGACGTGAGAGTTCACGCTCTGCTGTAGGTTTTTCTCCAAGGACTTCTAACACTTGCTTATAAGAAAGGTTGGAGAAGTAAGGGACACCAGAGAAAGCCTTTCTAGGTGGTGGTACAGGCCTGCCTGGACCCTTTTCTTCTATGGGAAAAGAGCTTTAAGCCCCTGGGGGAAAGGGATAGCCCTGTTTTTCATTGTGTCCAGGAGAAGCAAAAAGAATAAAGGAAGGGCAGGAAACTGTTATGGGCTCAAACCATTACGAGTTTTTCTTCCACTGGAAGAAAGCTCCACCCCCTGTGACCTAAGGATATAGGGCCTACCTGAGACTGAGTCCGCTCCAGGACAACAGAGAACCTCCCTGTTGCTGCCATGAAGTCAAGCAGTAGCAATCTACTCCTGGGGGAAGGACAAGAGTATGGAGAGAGCCTCTTTGGGGCAGATGCAGAGAAAACCTGAAGCTAAGGTGCAGCAGGACACAGAAAAACCCTCTGGCAAACCAGCCCCCACCCTAAGCAGCAGTTCATACTAGAGGAGTTTGAAGGTGGTAGTGCCCTTACGGTAAGGTAATCGTAACAGCAACAAATCCAAGCCCAGCTCCATTCCTGAACAGACTGACTCTACCCCTACCCTGGACACACACACATACTGACGGCCTAGTAGAAGAAGAGGTGTACCCTCTTCTATGGTTTTCCCATTTCTGGGCATAAATACTATTTACCTCAGTCTCTTCTGTCTTACCCATGATGTCCATCATGCACGCAAAGATTATGAAATACATACTAAAAAAGCAAGAAAAAAGTAAGTCATTGTCAAAAAGCAGAAAAAAAAAAAAAGCTCATTGTCTACCTAGTGGAAAAGGTAGACGGCATGTATGAACAGATGGGGAATTTTAGCAGAGGGATGGGAACTGTATGCAAGGGTCGAATGGAAATGCTAGAAATAAAAGTGGTGACCACAGGTGAAGAATGTTTGAGCTTATTAGTAGACATGACACAGCTGAGGAAAGAGTCAGTGAACTTGAAGACAGATCACTAGAAATTACCTGAATGGAAACAAAGAGAAAAAAGAGTGTGGAGAAAAACAGGACAGAGCATCTGAGAACTGTGGAACAATATCTGTGTAACACAGTTGTAATCAAAGTCTTGGGACTAGATGAGGTTACTGAGGGGTGAGTATAAGAGTCAGGGATAAGGTCAGTGATCTGGGGCTCTAGTATTTGTAATGTGGGGAGATTGAAGAAAGACTGTCAGTGAGGTAGGAGGAAAACTAAGAGAAATTGGAATCTTGGAAATCAAGAGTGAGTGTGATGGTAAACTGTAAAACATGATAGGTCAAATATGATGAGGAGTAAAAAAGTTGCTGGAGGAGGTTATAGGTCATGGAAGTTTTATTTTTATTATTTTATAAGGTAGGAGGAATTAATAGCCTGTTTAGTATACCGAAAGGAATGATGCAATTGAGGGAGAAAACTTGATGATACAGGAGATAAAAGACAATCCTGGGATGATGTCCTTGATGAAGGGAGGGGATGGTTAGTCTACAAGTGTAAGGAGTTAATTTTATGTGAGCACAGGTACATTGTTCATAATAAGAAAGAAGCAAATACAGGTTAGGTGGGTATATTGGGAATGAGATACTCTGGTTTTCAGAGAAATAAAATGCTTTGAGAAGATGGGAAGGAAAAGGTATGAAATAGTCTGCTAGGAGAGTAGGAGATGTCATTGGACTAGGGATATGCAGTAGGATTGCTGGAGAGCACTAATGGTCCACTTAAGCTTACTGATCATGAACTTAAAGGAGATCATTAAATTCAGTCATGTCTTTTTCTCCAGGCAGGTTCAGGTACTTGTGTGCATAGATGAGTAGGTGAGTAATCAGAATTTAGTCAAGGAATGACGGAAGCAAGAAAAAACAAGGACATTGAGGATGTATGCCTTACAGTGATTATAATGCTGGATCACAGAATTTAAGCTGTATAAGGAATGAAGTGGTGACTTGATGGGGTCAGGAGCAGGAAGAAGATAGTAAGATCAATGGATTGTAGGTTTCTATGGAGTCCAAGAATTGTTGAGAGTCTAAATAGCGCTAGTGAGTTGGAAGTAGGTAGGTGGTCAGAGAGAAGGATACTTGAACTTGAGATTATGGAGGGATGCGTTTATTCGTAATGACAGGGTTTAGGTCAGTGATTCTCAACTGGGGTAGTACTGCTTCCCCACTGACATGTGTGGCAATTGTGTATGCCGATGGGGTTGCCACTGGCATTTAACAGGCAAGGGCCAGAGATTCTAAATGTCTTGCATTGAACAGGATATTCCTGCATGTAGAAGAACTGTCCCGCCCAAAATGCCGGTTGAGAAATCCTGTAGGGTATGACAAAGAAAGTGGGTGGCTGAGGACGTGGAAGACAAGGCTTTGGAGGAGAGGAGGTCAAAAACAAAGGCCCAGGCATGGAAGGATATTGGATGTTGCATATTAAAATCACTACGAATTATATCAGGAGTACATTGGAGAGAACAGCGTAATCCAGGTTCTAGTCTTAAAGAAGTAAGGGGACGTGACTGCCACAAGGGCAGTCTGCTGCTGTGAGCCTCAAAGTTGGGAGTTCAGGGAGGACTTTTAAGGGACAGTGGTCAGGAAGTACCAGTGAGGAGCAAAGGAAACACCCACCCTAACTGTAGGCTTTTTTTTTTCTTTTTTTTGAGACAGAGTCTCACTCTCTTGCCTGGGGTGAGTGCCGTGGCATCAGCCTAGCTCACAGCAACCTCAAACTCCTGGGCTCAAGCGATCCTACTGCCTCAGCCTCCTGAGTAGCTGGGACTACAGGCATGCGCCACCATGCCCGGCTAATTTTTTCTATATATATTTTTAGCTGTCCAATTAATTTCTTTCTATTTTTGATAGAGACGGGGTCTTGCTCTTGCTCCGGCTGGTCTTGAACTCCTGAGCTCAGGATGATCCTCCCGCCTCGGCCTCCCAGAGTGCTAGGATTACAGGCGTGAGCCACCGCGCCCGGCCTCTAACTGTAGGCTCTTGAGGAGCACCACAGAGAGCCATAGCAGAGGCAGTGTTCCTTAGAAGACTGAGTTAAGTTTCAGTTTTCACAAGAAGGTGAAGGAGTGATACTCAATGTTGAATTTCATTCACATATAAAGTATATATAGATTGAGAGGCTGCTTGCTTTGTAGAAGGAAAATGGAAGCAATCATAAGACCTGGTTTGAATCGTGGCTTTGTCACTTACTGATTTTGGAACATTGACTTAAGTCACTTCTTTTTTTTTTTTCTTTTGAGAGACAGTCACGCTATGTCACCCCGGATAGAGTGCAATGGCATCATGGTAGCTCATTGCAACCTCAAACTCCTGGGCTCAGGCGATCTTCCTGCCTCAGCCTCTCAAGTAGCTGGGACTATAGGTGTGAGCCACTGTGCCTGGCCTCACTTACTTCTTTAGACTTGATGTTCATTATCTGGAAATTAAGGGCATTAGGCTAGTGATCTGTAAAGTCTTTCTAGCTCATAACTTTTAGTAATTCTTATACCGTAGAGACATTTGTATACTTTAACCATGTGTACATGGGATAACAGAAATTGATGATAGTGGCAGCTAACATTTATTGAGTATCCACTGTGTGCCAGGTGCATTTCTAAGTGCTTTACTCGTTTTAATGCCTTCAGACCTCATATCAACCTACTGTGCTTTTATAATCCCCGCTTTATAGGTCACTCAGCTAGTAAGTGGAGACATGATTTACATCCTAGCAGTTTGACTTCTGTCTCAGTTTGGGTTTCCAGGACTGTGAGATGGAGACTAGTATGCAGGATGTTTATTTGGAAACGTTCTTGGGATTACCACCCATGGAAGGGAAGGGAAGGAAATAGTATTGGGCAGAGGCACAAGTTGGATTGTGATTCAGTCTCAACAGAGGCCTCAGCCGACCCCATGGGGAGCTCTGAAGCTGAGACAGTTCTCCAGAATTGGGGTAAGGAGCCAGCACCAGTCATTAGATTCTGACTGCCCCAGGAAGGGGTGTGTACAACCTTTGGGAAGGTGACTCTCTTCAGCCAAGGCCATTCTGAAGAGGGCTGACAACCGAGTGCTTTTTGCCAGCAGCTGTCCTCCAGCAGCTGAAGAATAAGTCCTTTACCTGAAAAGGGATCTGGGAGTTGCATCATAATGTCCACACACTCCAGAGTCTGTCCAAATCACCACGGTGCCTTGTTGCCTCCTAATTGAAGATAGTTGAAATTACAAATAGGTTTGGCTCCAAAACACTTTTTAAACAGATTGGTCATCATCCCGTTCATATTTTTGCCATGAGAACTTTTTTTTTTTTATGGTTTGTATTTGTAAAGTGATTTTGTTTTATTTTTTTCAGAACATTTTCACATCTATTTTCTTTTTTTAATTTCATCATATTATGGGGGTACAGATGTTTAGGTTATGTATGTTGCCCTTGCTCCCCCTCTCCCCAAGTCCGAGCTTCAAGCGTGTCCATCCCCCAGATGGTACGCATCACACTCTTTGTGTATGCATACACCCGTCCCCTCCTTCCCCCTGCCCCCTCCCCTCCCCCCTGCCTGACATCCAATAGATGTTATTCTTATATGTGCACTTATGTGTTGATCAGTT
>RJWJ010021740.1:0-27549 GCA_004363605.1 Indri indri | reverse complement strand
TTGTGATGGGCTGAGACCTGGCTGTTACAAAAAATATATTCCTAATTTAGCTTTTGTTTTGTTTACATGCCAAGTTAGGTTGTGGCTCATTACATAGGAACTCTTAAGTATGGAGACAGCCTTAGGCCAACGGCACCCTGTTTATTTAGTTTAATAATTTAACACAACCAAAGAAAAAAAGGAAAAATGATGTGAATAGGCAATTTGCAGAAGAAGAAACCCTGAAGGCTGATAATTATGAACCGATATCTTCTTTATTAATTAGGGCAATTAAATTTGAAAAATAAGATGCCATTTTACAGCCCTCAATGTGGAAGTACCAAGAGTTGACTAGAATGTGTTGAAATGGGGATGGTTTTTGCTGGGAATGTTACAACTACTGTAGAGAACAATTTGGTAAAATTGAGTAAGATTTTATATTTGGTATTCTATAATGAACCAATTTCCCTATCACGGATACAACCTAAGAAATTATTCCGCATGTGTACAAGTAGGTCTATACAAGAATCCTCATTGCTTTACTGTTTAAAATAATAAAAAATGGAAACTACTTAAATGGCCATAAATAAGAAATAGTATGTATTAGTTTGTTTTTTTTTAAATTTCAGAATATTACAGGGGTACAAATGTTTTGGTTACATGGATTGCTTTTGTATTGCTTGAGTCAAAGTTATAAATGTGCCATCACCCAGATGGTGTACACTGTACTGTTAGGTATGATTTCACCCATACCCTCCTTTCCCCTCCCACCTCCATGGTTTCTGTTGAGTTTTACTTCTATCTGTGCACATGGGTGATGATTGGCTAGTTCTAATTTAATAGTGAGTACATGTGGTGTTTTTCCATTCTTGAAATACTTCACTTAGGAGGATGGTCTCCAGTTCCATCCAGATTATTGCAGAAGGTATTAATTCATTTTTTATGGTGGAGTAGTACTCCATGGTGTACATATATCACATTTTATTAATCCATTCATGAATCGATGGACACTTGGGTTGTTTCCACATCTTTGTGGTTATGAATTGTACTGCAATAAACATTTGAGTGCAAGTGTCTTTTTGATAAAATGACTTTTTTTTCTTTGAGTAAATACCCAGTAGTGAGATTTCTGGATCAAATGGTAGGTCTACTTTTAGTTCTTTGAGGCATCTCTGTACTATTTTCCATAGAGGTTGCACTAGTTTGCAGTCCCACCAACAGTGTAAAAGTGTTCCATTCTCTCAGCATCCATGCTAATATCTATTGTTTTGGGACTTTTTGATAAAAGCCATTTTCATTGGGGTTAAGTGATACGTAATTGTGGTTTTGCTTTGCATTTCTCTGATGATTAGTGATGTTGAGCATTTTTTCATTGTTTATTGACCATTAGTCTATCTTCTTTTGAAAAGCTTCTGTTCATGCCTTTTGCCCACTTTTTAATGGGGTTGTTTGATTTTTTTCTTGCTGATTTGTTTGACTTCTTCATAGATTCCAGTTATTAGCACTTTGTTAGATGTATAGCATGTGAATATTTTCTCCCATTCTGTAGGTTATCTATTTGCTCTGTTGATTGTTTCCTTGGCTGTGTAGAAGCTTTTTAATTTAATCAAGTCCTATTTATTTATTTCTGTTGTTGCTGTATTGCCTTTGGGGTCTTTTTCATAAATTCTTTGACTAGGCTGATATCTAGAAGAGTTTTTCCAACATTTTCTTCTAGAATTCTTATGGTTTTATGTCTTGGATTTAAGTCTGTGATCCATCTTGAATTAATTTTTGTGAGTGGTGAGAGAGACGGATCCTGTTTCAATCTCCTACCTGTGCCTATCCAGTTTTCCTAGCACCATTTATTGAATAGAGATTCTTTTCACCACTGTATATTGTTGTCTACTTTGTCAAAGATCAGCTGGCAGTATGTGGATGGTTTTATATCTGGGTCCTCTGTTGTGTTCCATTGGTTTAGGTCTCTATTTTTATGTCAGTACCATGCTGTTTTGGTTACAATAGCCTTCTAGTATAGCTTAAAGTCTGGTAAAGTGATACCTCCATATTTGTTCCTTTTGCTTAAGGTTGCTTTGGCTATTTTGGCTCTTTTATGGTTCCAAATGAAGCATAGAATTATTTTTTTCTGGATATGCAAAAAATGATATTGGTATTTTCATGGGGATTGCATTGAATCTGTAAATCACTTTGGTTATGGACATTTTTAACAATGTTGATTCTGCCTATCCATGAACATGATATGTTTTTCCATTTGTTTACATTCTCTGTGATTTCCTTCCTCAGTGATTCGTAGTTTTGTTGTTGTCATTGTTGCTGCCGTATAACAAATTACACCAACATTTAGTGGCTTAAAACTGGAAACATTTATTTTCTCACTGTTTCCTGGGGACAGGGACTGGGCGTGACTTAGGTGGGTACCTCTGGTTCAGAATTTCTCACAGGTTGTGGTCAAGGTGTTGGTCTGACTATAGTCAACACGTTAAGGCTTGACTGGGGGAGGATCTACTTCCAAGCTCATTCATGTGGTTGTTGGCATCCTCAGGTCCTTTCGGGAGACATCAGTCCTTGCCACATGGGACTTTTCATTGGGCAGGTGTCTTCTCTCAGAGCAAGCCAGCAAGAAAGTGAGAGAGGGTAAGCATGACTGATGGCACAGTTTTTTTTTTTTTTTTGTAGCCTAATCTCAGTTATCTCATCACTTTTGTGATATTCTATTTGTTAGAAGCAAGTCACTTGGCCTGGCCCACACGCAGGGTGAGAGGATTACATGTGGGCATGAATACCAGGAGGTAGAGATTATTTGGGGCCATTTAGAGGCTGCCCACAGCATTGTTATATACTGGATTACTATAGAACAGTTAACAATTGACGAACTTAAATTGGACCACATCAAAATTAAAAACTTTTGCTCTGAGAAAGCCCATGTAAAGAGAGTCAAAAGAAAAGCTAAAGACTGGGAAATATTTTCAAACCACGTATCTGACAAGGTGCTGGTATCTAAATATATAAAGAACTCTCAAGATTCAACAGTGAAAACAAAACAAACATAGTCCAATTAGAAAATGGGCAAACGTGAATAGGCGTTTCACGGAACAGGGTATACAGATGGCAGATAAGCACAGGAAAAGATGTTCGGGATCTGTAGCCATCAGGGGAAGGCAAATTAAGACAATAAGAAATCACTACACATCTATCAGAATGGCTAAAATAAAAAAGTAGTAACAACAGCAAATGCTGACAAGAATTCAGAAAAAACTGGATCACTCATACATTGCTGGCTGGGAGCATAAAATGGTACAGCCACTTTGGAAAACAGTTTGGCTTTTTAAAAATAAAACTAAACATACAGTTAACATATTACCCAGCAATTATAATCCTGGATATTTACGCCAGAGAAATGAAAACTTATGCTCATACCTACACACAAATGTTCATAACAGCTTTATTTGCAATAGCCCCCCAACTAGAATCAGCCCAGGCATCCTTCAGCAGGTGAATGATCGAATAAACTGTGCTATGGAGAGTCCATGGAATACTACTCAGCAATAAAAAAGCTATACTTTTGATGCATGCACCAACTCGGATGAATCTCCAGGGAATTATGCTGAGTGAGAAAAGTCAATCCCTAAAGGTTACATAATATACAATTCCATTTATATAACATTTTTGAAATGACAAACTTGTTAGAAATGGAGGAAATGGAGGAGCCAGAGTTTAGAGATGGGGGGGGTGAAGTGGGAGGGGCAGTGGGTATGGTTATAACAGGGCAACATGAGGGATCCTTGGAGGGATGGAGCTGGTCAGTATTTTGACATGTATACCTACACATGTGATAAAATTGTATACAATTAAATATATATATACACAAATGCATACCAGTAAAAATAAGAAAATGTGCATAAGATTAGACTGGATCGATGTCAATATCCTCGTTATGATATTATACTATAGGTTTGCAAAATGTTACCACGCGGTAGTGTATACATGGGGACTCTATTATTTCTCACAACTACATGTGAATCTATAATTATCTTAATAAAAATTCCAATGAAAAAATAAATGAACTATGGTACAATATAACAACATAAATAAATCCCAATTATGCTGTCTACTTTTCTGATGTTTGAAAAATTTATTTTAAGAATTTCTTAAAAACATTGTTTTTATTTTTTATTTTTATTATCAAACTTTTCAAACGTACAGAAAAGTAGAGAAAACGATATAATGAATACCCATATAGCTCCCACCTAGCATTTGTTAGAATTTTACCACATTTTACTCAACCATTTAAAATTAAATAGAGACCTCATAACATTTCACATCTACATATAGGAACCTGCATCTTTAAAAAATGAGATTATTTTTTTACATAACCACAATACCATATCACACCTAACGAAACAAACACAAATTCCTTAATATCTAATACATTGGTTCATGTTAAAATTTCTCCAGTTGTCTCAAATATGTATTTTATAATTGCTTTTTTTAAAACCAGGATCCAAACAAGGATTGTGGATTGCATTTGGGCTTTTTTTTGTTTCTTACAACATCATAAATCTAGTATCCATTTTCATACATTGATTACAGTATCCTCAATAACCTAAGAACAGTATGTTATGGCTGTGTTTTTGGCATCCCTGCTTCAAAAGATTGTCTTGAAAAGGCTTCCTTCATGGAGTCCTTATCGACGCTACCTTATCTTTGTAGGATGCTGCCTTAGTCAGCTCGAGCTGCTGTAATGAAAATACCAGGGACTGGGTGGCTTAAACAACAGACATTTGTTTCTCACAGTTCCGGAGGCTGGGAAGTCCAAGCTCAAGGTGCTGGCAGATGCAGTGTCTGGTGGGGGTCTTCTCCCTGGCTTGTAGACCGCCACCTTCTTACTATGTCCTCACATGACCTTTCCATGGTGTGTGCTCTTGGAGAGAGAGAGTTATCCTGTCTCTTTCTCTTCTTATGAGGCTGCTAATCCCATCATGAAGGTGCCACTGTCATGACCTCAGCTGAAAAAATCACCTCCTAAAGTTTACACCTCCAAATACCATCTCATTGAAGGTTAGGGCTTCAACATATGGATTTGGAGGTAACAAATACATTCAGTCCATACAGAGCCTATTTATAAGTACATTATCTCATTGGACTCTCTTAGCAACATTGGACACCCCAGTTTTCTTAATTATAAACTTGAGGTAATATTAGCTTTCATTCAAGATAAGTACTAATGAGATAACGTATTCTACACTGGATGTATTCTTCCCTGGATCCGGAGTGTGTGCCAGTGAGGCTAAGCCCCAGTTACCCATAGTAATAACTTACCTGATAACACACCCTTTATATTAGCTTTTTCCCCACATGTTACTTCTCTTCTTCCTTATTCATGTGTCTTTGGATTACTTCCTAATAAATTACTTTCACTTAATCCTCATTTCAGGGTTTAATTCTAGAAGAGCCCAAATAAAGACCCTTCCCTAAATCTTTGGCTGGAATGGCCAGGGAATGTGGCTTTTGTTTTCTGTGCACACAATTCATGTTGACTTGCCAGAAAATGGTTTGGGATGGAAAAAAGATTGAGAACTTAGGATGAAAGGTCTTCTCCCACACATGAAAGCTAAATGGCCTGGGCTGTAGAGAGTTATCTGTGGCCAGATCTTGCTTGGAAGGAGAATGAAGTCCCTAAGGGTAGGACACCCATAAAAGATATTTCACCATATCCATTATAAGAGGCCTATAAATTCTGGGACTTCTATTCTGTTTCAGGAACTTTGAAGTACAATATTCCTTTTTTTTCCCCCTAGGGGGGAAAAAGCCTACATTAAATTCCACTTTTAATTAACAACATGTAGTTAAACTAATATTGGTTCATTAGGTAGAGTTAGAACTTGCACGGAGGACAACTTTCAAAGGAAGAAAGTACCAATCTGATCTATGTTGACTATAAAACATCATTTCTCAAGCAGCTTAGCAGAGGCAAGACAGGGCCGATTTATTTAGATCGTTAACCTCGGGAAATAAAACCACAGAGCTGGGTGCAGGGTTTGTGAAACGGCCACTTGGCCCACTCTCAGGTGCTCTGCTTCCCAGTGGAAAAGAGAAAATGATGGAAAATGCGGGGTGTTAGAGGCTGTACTGCTGCCCAAAGAGCTTTGATGGCATGTGTCCCTTCTGGCCTTACCTTTGTCTTCCTGGAGCTAGCAGGGGTTGAATGTGAACACACCTCTTCCGTGCTCAAATGAGCCTCTCTCTCTGTGGTTTGGGGCAGTTTATTGGCCAATCTGTAAGAAAGGCCAAATTAAGGATTTCTGACTATATTAATAAGGCAGCAATTTAATACTTAACAAATCCCAGGCAGATCTGGACAAAGAGGAAATAAAGAATAAATGAGAGCTGCAAACAGACAAGGGGTTATCCTGCCTTTCTCAGGAAATGTAGGTCTGGGGACGGCAGAGCAAGGTTAGCCTCGATGGCCAAAGCTCAGGGTTATTATGTTACTGGTTTTTATGTGTGGAGAATGTTAAAGCTTGCCACTTTTATATTAATTATTTTTATTTTGGAATACTTTCATGCTTGCAGAAAAGTTGCAAAGACAGTACAGACAGTTCCCTTACCCAGTTTCCTCTATTGTTCACATCTTACATCAGCATGGTATATACATTTGTCAAAACTAAGAAAGCAACACTGGTACATTACTGTGAGCCAAACTCCAGACTTTATGCAGATTTTACCGTTTTTTCCCTTAGTGTCCTTTTTCTCTCTGAGATCCTATCCAGGACACCACATTACACTTAGTTGTTATGTCTCCTTAGACTCCTCTGGTTTGTGACAGTTTCTCAGTCTTTCTTCATTTTTCTTTACATTAACAGTTTTAAACAGTACCAGCCAGGTATTTCATTGACTGTTCATCAGTTTGGGCTTCTCATGATTGATTAGACTGGTGTTACAGGCGTGGCGAGGATGCTACGGAGTGAAGTGTCCTTCTTGCCTCATCACGATGGGGGATATGTGCTGTCAACATAGCTTATCATTGGCTGATGTTAATGTTAACCTAGTCACCAAAATTTAATTTTTAAATACCTGTTTTCCGTTTTCAGGGTAGGGACATGGCTAGTGGAATGTTTTTCTAGGGGCAGGAGAGTCTTAGAATTGTCAAATAGCACATTCTAGAAGAGGCTGGGGACAGCGGATCTGGGGCAGGGGGCAGATTTGTTGACAAGAGCTAAAGATTATCCTGCCCCTGGACAACAGTATGTTCCCACTGTAAGAAATTAGACAACCGGAGGAGATACATGAAATAACCGTGTTCTGATACTGAACAAAGGCAATGCAGGACTTTGAATGCTTATAGCCACTTCGCGATACTCAAAAACTGGAAAAACCCGAAGGTCTTTCATCATGGGACTGGATACCTGAACTAATGTGTATTCATACAAAGAAACACTCTGCAGCCACAATAAAGAATAAACTACTGGTATGTGCAAACAGTATGGATGAATCTCAGAAACATCTCTCAGAAGGAGAGAAGTCAGACACAAAAGAGCACATACCGTATGATTCCATTCGTAATAAATTCTAGAACAGGACAACTAATCTATAGTGACAGAAAGAACTGACTACACAGGGGAATGAGGGCCCTCATCTGGGTTTTGTGTTTTGATTGGGATGGTGGTTATCTGGGTATATATGTTTGTTGAAACTCATCAAGCTGTACCTTTAAAATGGATACATTTCATTGTATATACATTATACCTCCAGGATGCTGATGTAAAAAGTAGAAAGAAAAAATAAAATAAATCAGGACAGAGTCAGGGAAGCAGTTTTAAGCCTCAGGTTTAAAGAGAGAAGAGGGGATGGTAATAGAACAGGAAGCAAGGTTGGTACCTGGGTGTGTCAAAGGCAGGGAGGAAGGAGGTAGAGAGGTCGGAGGGGAAGTTCAGACCAGGAACGTGGACAGCTCCAGGAATGCCAAGTGCCTCTTGCAGGTGGTACCTGAGAATGGGGCAGTGACTTCAAGACACGGCCTCCCTGGCACCCCTTCCTAATCCTAGCCAGGTCTCCCCTGGTCCTCTCGCAATAGCACTCAATATTAAATTCTTTGTATCCCTGAAGATGATGACTTTTATTTTCTCAATGAGATGGTTAAATCCTTTTTTTTTTTTTTTTTTACCAATTTGAATATATAAACTTCTAGAGATGCAAATGAGAAAACCAAAATGTCTGCTCACATTTAATTAGGTCATATACCAATTTCAATCATGTATATAAAATAATAGATTATTTTAGAATATGGCTTTTTTCATGCTCTCATTTCATAAAACAATTTTTTCTCTAGTGTTTATGTACATTTTATTTTGACATTAGTCTTACAGTTTTCAGTCAAAATACTCTTTTCTAAAGTTACTTAGATGAGCCCTTTATTCTCCCACTCCCTTTAGTGAGGTTTTCTCAAACATTTATATGACAGTTGAGATTCTTTCATCATTGAAGTCTGCATTCCACCCGGGGATCCCTCAAATTTTTGGTTGATTTTCAAATTTAATTTCTGTACATTGAAGTTCACTTTGTGTTTTTTTTTTTTTTCATGAAACAATTTCATTTGGACTTTGCATTGGACTGAATGTTTGTGTTTCTTCCCCACCCCCCAAATTCATATGTTGAAGTCCTAACCCCTAAGGTGATGGTATTAGGAGGTGATTAGGTCATAGAAGTGGAGCCCTCATGGATGGGATCAGTGCCCTTATAAAAGGGACCCCAGAAGGCTCTCTTGCCCTCTTTCTGCCAAGTTGGCCGTCTGGAACCTGGGAGAGGGACCTCACCAGAACCTGACCATGCTGGCACCCTGATCTTGGACTTTACACATCCATAACTGAGAAATATAAATTTCTGGTGTTCGAGTCACCTAGTCTATGGTCATTTGTTACAGCAGCCTGAGCCGATAAAGACAGCCTCTATATACGTGCTGTGGCTTTCGTGGCTTTCTCATTTTCCTGTAACCCTGAAGAAGTGTTCTGTTAGTGAGCACTGCCTTGTAGGGACCCAAGTTGTCTCAAGAGTAACCACCCCTGGACACAGCTGGCATGTGGTGGTGACCCAAGTGGTTAGTTGGCCAGTTGGCTGTGGTTTAGAAAAGTGGTTCTCAGGCTTCTCAGGTGAGTGTACATTGGACTCACTTCGGAAGCTTAAACAACAGACAAACAAACAAACAAACAAACAAACAAACAAACAACCTGTTCCTAGCCCCCACTTTGTACTACAGAATTTCAGAATCTGCAGGAGGTGTGGTCTAAGCAATGGGATTTTTCAAAACTACACTGGTGATTCTGATATTCAGGCAGGCTGGTAACCTGCCTGGCACGTAAGCTTCGTGAAGGCAGACATTTTTGTGTGTTTCTGTTTTGTTCACAAATCTATCTCCAAATGCCAAAAACAGTTCCTGACACCCAGTCAATGCTCAATAAACATTTCTGGAATGAATGAGTGAATGTTCTGTACCAATTACCAGCCCTCCAAGACTATGACTTAACTGTTAATTCAACATTTATCTGAGCACCTCCTGTAGGTAAGAAAGTGTGTTATAATATACTGTCATGCAACTCTACATTGAAGTTCTTGAATTGTTGCCTTTTTCTTTTGGGGGTAGGGAGAGGCACACAGAGGTTGAATAGCATGGGTCTTCTAGAGCCCTGAAGTTCAGAACCCTCATGTCCACATACGTGGACAAGATTGTAAACTTTCTGTCTTTTAGCTATCAGGGGAAAAAAAAAAAACCCCAAAACATCAATGATGACAGAATATGCCACCATCAGCTCCTCAGCTCTGTCTTGCCAGGACCCCAGCCCCAGTGATGAGGACATGCTACTTCCAGCTCAGGTGTAGTCCTGAGAAGTTGGGTTTGATTTATATCATTACTGACATCCTCACTGTCAGGGCCCAAGCTGCCTGTTTGACTGTCTTCTTAGAGTTCAGAGCTCTTTTATCATTTCCTATTTTGTTTATTCCTTACCAAATTCGTTCATAATGAGATCTTGATGGTGCTGATTATTTGAAAAAGGAAGAAATCCGTGTGTGTGATTTTTTTTCCTCTTCCTACACAAAGGAACATTTTTTCTTCTTAAATGAAAACATCTCCTTACTGTATTCATTCAGCATATATTTTTATTGAGTGCCTGTAATGTGGCAGATTTTTGTAAACTAGGGATGGCATGTGAACTAGACCTCAGGAATCACAGCCTGGGGTGGTGCTGGTTGGTAAGAGTGCAGTGAGGGACGTGTTCTGTATCTGCCCTGTCCAGGAGGGTGGCCACGTGCCACACGTGGCTATTGAGCACTTGAAATTTGGCCAGTGTGACTGAAAAATGGATTTTTAAAAGTTTTGCTTTATTTGAATTAATTTACATTTACATTTAAATAGCCGCATGCTATTTATAGTGGCTACCATATTTGACAACGTAGGACTAGCAAGCATCACATATCATTTAAATATACAATAATACTATCTCATATGTGCTTTGAAGGAGAAACACAAAATGCTTCGAGAGACTATATCAGGGGCACGTGGCCTCATCTGAGAGAATGGGAGGGCTTCCCTGAAGAAGTGACATTTAAGGTCTTTCAGATTCTGCCTAGAACGTCTCAGTGGGAACCTCAAAAATATCAATATGAGGGATCAGACACTGCTACATTATTATATTTTTAAATCGCCCTTTCTTTCTCCTTTTTCTAGGAATTCTCCTACCTCCTTGATTCTTCTTTAGCCCCAAACATCCCCAGGCAAATAATCCCATAAGAGGATCCCCGAGACCTCCCACTCAAGCATTTCATCACCAAATCCAGGTAGGTAAAAATGAAAACTTGTACCATGTGTTTATTTACTGGTTATTCTATTATAGATGCAATTTGTGTCCTGCCTTTTTACCTACCATAATATAAATATTTTCCCATTTCATTAAAGATTCTTCTTAATCATAATTTTGATGGCTATCATAATTTTCCATCCTGTGGCCATGTATCATAATATTTTTCATCAATTTCCCATTTTTGGCATTGGGGCATTTTATTTTATTGCTATTATAAAGAATGCTATAGTGAACATCTTTGTGCAGAAATCTGTGTTTGCATTTCCAGTATTTGCTCAGGGTAGATTCTTACAGGGGAGGAGGATGATGATTCCTGAGTTAAAGGTCATGAGGTTTTTAATTTTAAAGGTTTTTGAGACCTATTGCAAAATTGCTTTCTAGAGAGTTTTTACCAATTCACAATCCCTTCATCAATGTAGGAGAATTCCAATACATTCTGCTATTCTTCTTTTTTTTTTTTAAATCATACCAAACATGTTTGCGTGTTTCTACAGAGAGTTGATAGCCATTATTTGTGGTGGCTGCATGAAGCTTGATTGCAGTGATGTGCTGTAATCATCCTCTCTCAAAAGAGGTTGCTAATTGATGCTGTTCATGCTGGGCTCTCCCTGGTCCTGCCAAATGGAGCGCCTCCATCAAGTCACAGCTGTCTGGAATCCGTCTGGCCCTTCAGGGCTGTTCTGTCAACTTTCCACATCCATGGGCAGCATTTCTAGGCATGTGCTTTCCTTTAATGATAATCCAAAAGGCAGGGGTTTCTTGGAGCAAAATCCAGGCCCACGTTGGTAATATTGGTCTTTGGCCAGAACAAAAGATATCTTGACTAAAGCATTCATTTTCTGTCTGATCCTGTTGAAATGGTAGAGCACTGTAATGGGAGTCCGAAGATTTGGGATGAGACATGATTTTTTTTCCCCTGACATTCTTTGTACATTGCATACAACTAAGGACTTTTTTGGTTGCAATGGAGAGAAACATAACTCATACTACCTAAACAGCTACAAAAAGGGAGGATTTATTGTTTCACAAAAATGAAGATACCAGAGGATGTTAGTTTCAGGTATGGCTAGATCCAGGGTTTCTAACAAATGTTACAGCCTTGGTCTTGCTTTCAGATATCTTCATTCTGCCTATATGTATATTGGTTCAATTCTTACAAGACTGTTCTCTTATGGGGGCTCATAAAACATGCTCTCCAAATACCCTAGTACAAGGGTCAACAGACCACAGCCCATGGGCCAGATTTAGTTCATTGTCTGTTTTTCTAAATAAAGTTTTATTGGAACACAACCATGGTCATTCATATATGTATTGTCTATGGTTGCTTTTGATCTAGAGCAACAGAGTTGAGTAGTTGTAATAGTCGTGACAGACTGAATGTAGCCTGCAAACCCTAAAACGTAATAGTATTACTATCTGGCCCTTTACAGAAACATTTTGCTGACCTCTGCTCTAGGAGAAACACACTTATCCCTAGTCTCAAAAATTTCTCCAGGTTCACTTACCATGCTTAACCAATTATTCGTTCTCAGCCATCCCCACGTTTTTTGTTTCATCCCACGGTTTTTGCCTGACCTCTTGGATCCAGGGTCCTGTACGTGGGCCCTTCTGTGTAGCTAAGGTTGTGGTTCTGAAATATTTTCCTGACTTCCATCTACTTCGAGAGATGGTAAGCACAGTCTCGTTCCCACTCCTGGTCACATTTCCCGGCTCTTGCCAGTCAGGAAGGAAGATCATACAGATTGTTTACTTGCCCAAGGGGTCTGCAGTTGTCCCCCGACCCCAAGTCCTGTGTCATGTGGCAGCTTCTGCCACACCTGAGGCGGCTTCAGCTCTGCAAGTAACACGTCTGCAGGAGTCTAAATGCTTTCTATTCATGAGGCCATTGAGTTCTTGAAAAATGGACTGTGGTGTCTGTCTTTGAATCTCATACATGGCTTGGGAATTTCCATAGATCAGTGGTTTTCAAACCCAGTTTATGAATCAGAGAAGAGTAGATTCCTTTTATTATTATTTCAAGTGAAGTTCAACAGAAATAATTGGTAAAATATGGGTTTGAAGAGTGAGTGTGTGCATATGAGTAGTCGGAATCTCAACTGCCTTCCAATATCATTCCTGTTTCCTGGACATTCCCCCAACCTTATCCCTAATCTTAACTCTGCCCTAGCTCTATCCTTAACCCTAACATTAATCCTAATCTAATCTAACATGACCTTAACATTAACCTTGACCCTAACCCTAAACTGTAAACCCTAAAGATACCGTTTCTGCCTCAACTTTAGACCATTTGTAGAGTCCTCACGTGGAGGAGAAGAGTCCATTAGTATTTGGGGCCATGTCAGCAGGGAATTTTATCCCTTTGAATCCCAACTGATGCTTGTAGCTCTGCCTGGCTTAATTCATGATCCTCTGACATCTGGGGTCAACAACATCTGTGTAAATGGAAACTGTAGGAAATGAAAGAGTGTATTTTGGAAGATAGAGGAAGGGAGAGAAAAGGACAGGAGGGTGAAAAGAAAGAATGGAAATAATCAGAGAGTTAAGAGGTCCCAGTCACAAATCTCATGCTGCAGTCTGATCAGATCAGCCCTCTGCTTTAAATCCTTCAATGGCTGCTTCATTCTTACAGGATAAAGACCGGCTATCTTATTGGCACACACAGCCCAACATTTTCTCCTATTTCCCTGCTCTGGAATCCTCTATTTCAGTGCCCCACAATTATATGAAAGTTCTTTAAATGCACCACACTCTGCTGTACCTCCGTGCTTTGACCAGATTGTTCCCTCTTTCTGGAATGCCTTCACTCTTTTCATCCACCTGAGTAAATCCTGCCTGTCCATAAAGACCTTGCTCAGTGATCATCTTGCCTCCGTCTGCGTCTGACCTCCTGCCACGCTCCTTCTCTTGCCCATGGGAACGTGAGTCACAGTTCTCATTCCTTCATCCAGCAAACGTGTGTCCGGCTCTGCTCTGTGGCAAGTGCTATGCTAGATGGGGAGGAAGAGTCAGTGGTACACCATCTCGGTCCCAAGTAGTTGAGGAAACATAAACTACCCAGCTGCGCTGTGATAGGGGAGACTGAACGGGCTGTTGGCTTGTGGAGGAAGGAAGCTCCCGCAGCCTGGGGCTGAGTGTTCCAGGAGGGCCAAGAGTGTGATGGAAGAGAGCGAACGTAGAAAGAACTTCAAACCTGGAAGGTATGAAAGCAGTTTAGGAAGGTTTAGTCTGTGGAGAGTAAGGCAGGAGCCAGGTCAGAAAGGGTTTTGCCAGCCGTGGTAAGGCATTTGGATTCTGTCTGTAGAACTGTGAGGAAACCATTGAAAGTTTTAAGCAGGGGATTCACATAATTGGATCTGTATTTTCAGTATATTTTTAAATTTCATTTTTGTCTGGTAATAATATCAGCCAATGTTGCTGACACATGCCATAAGATAGATACTCTATTAAACTCTTTATATAGATTATCTTGGTTAAGGCTTGCTACTATCTTATAAGGTTGATACTGCTATATAAACTTTATTTCATCATGCAGAGATACAGAGAGATTAAATTATTTGCTAAAAGTCATGCATTTAACCATTAGGATAATTCTGCACTTCATAATTATAAAAAAATTAAGATATTCATAGTCACTACTTGAGAGAACTCAGAGCACATTTGCTTATATGATCTTGTTCATCTACTTGATATTCTTACAACTCTTGAAAAGGCTTCATTTCCATCTCATGAATGATGACATCAAGGAAGTGATTTTGCCAGGTCCTCCCAGGCCTGGTCTCAGAACACCTAGAAACTAGGATCTTGAGGATTGACCCTGTGTATTTTGGGATTGACCCATGTATTTTGTTAGTCTTCATGGCATTGGTTTCACAGTACAGAAGCATCTGGCTATGGGGGTTAGGATGAGCTCATGGATGTATCATTCCCCTCAAGAGAATCAAGAGTAAGGTTCTCATCCTCTTCTTGGGGGAGAAGAGGGCTGGGCAGTGAGTAGAGATAGAGGGATCCCAGAGCCCGTGTCCCCTGGCATGGTTGGTGTCACTGCTCCAATCAGCAAAAGGACGTCTGTTGTGGTTGGAGGACAGAGCCCCTTAGGTTTGGACACGTGAATCCCAGTCACCTGTGAGTTGTAGTTGCTGCCTTCTGGAGATCCTCTGCTTTCTGTTTTTAATTCTGTTCTCCTTCCTCCTTCCTTTTTGTTTCTTCTTCCTCTGTCCTGTTCACCTGCATCAGCATCACCATCAACAAACACATCACTTCGTGATCACGGCGCATCGCGGTCTTATCACTGCATCGCTGTCTTTGTCATTATCATCATCACCATCATGACCATCGCCATCACCGCTACCGCCACCATCACCGCCACGTCAGCATCAGCACATCATCGTCTCGTCTTGGTCTTGTCTTTGCCTCCTTGTCTTTGTTGCCATTGTCATTGTTGTTGGCGTCATTGTCAACACCGTCATCATCGCTCCCTTTCATTGTGTGCTTTCTCTGTGCCAGGCACTGTGCTTGGTGCTTTATGTGTGTCACTGCACGTCATGTACAAAATTAACTGTTGTGTGTGATTGTCCCCATTTTATAGATGGCAGACCCGCATGTCAGAAAGGTGAAGCAGTTTGCTCAAGGTCACAAAATAATCACCAATATTAACAATGTCTCTTCTGTAAGATTAAGATTCATCCCATAGGCACCAGAGGTTTCAGTTTATTTTTAGGAATGAAGGAAAATTGCAAGATTGAGCTCTTATGCTGTGTTAACTGAGGGCTGCTAGGAATTCAGTGAAAGAGATTTAGGGTTATTATTCTCTAGTGACAGTTGTTCCCTGCTTCAGAAGAGCTGCTCTTCTTTTGACTAATTGTTAAATTTATGTTTATGATTATTATTTCTAAGGGGAAATTTAGAGTAGGACTGTTTTAGATAATAAATCAGAGCTGTGATTCAGACAAGGATTTGCCTGATTTCAAAGCCTACGTTTTCACCACGATGCTGACTTCTCTTGGTGATTGTGTCCAACAATAAGCCCTCTGATTTCCAAGCCCATGGTTACCTATCTCACCTTGTTTGGCTCACTGGAGGATTAACATGCTTTATGGTGACAATTACCTTTGGGAAAACCTGCCCGAATTGGTGGCATCATCTTCCACCTCCACCCCATATCAGTGCAAATATGTTTCCCTCCGTCTTCCTTAACAACGACCCAGCCCTTTGCAGGAGATAGTGTAATAGGGTGGAAAGACAGATGGGTCTTCAAGTCCAGGCTCTAACACTTACTGGCTGCATGACTTCGGACAATTTTCGTCCTTCATCCTGAACTTCTTCATCCTTTGTCTATATAATAGAAATTACCCCAACTACTTCGTAGAGATGCTGTGAAATTTAAATGAGATAATCCATGTAAACTGTTTGACATGTATTAGTGCCAATAAATGTTAACAATAATTCATCTAAGTAAACTCATCCTTCCTTCCCTTTTCCCTGCAGTGCCCTGCTAAGTGAGTAGTTGAAATCTTTAATCTATAGGCCAGGGAGAGATGAAGCTGATGGATTTGAAATAGCTCAGCCTATGACTAGCAAAGGGTTCCTGAGCAAGTCAGCTGGCTTAGCTAGGAATCATGTTCCCCATTCCTGACATTCCCAGATATCAGCTATTCACTCATCCTACTCTTTGAGCCCTGCTGCCTCCCACAAATAAAGATCCACTCACACAACAGCATTAATGGGTTAAGCAGAATTTACTAAAAATGTTGTACAGGAGTCAGAGGAGTGGGTTTATATCACACTGCCCATAGGAAGCAACTTAAAACATCCCCATGTCTCTTATTACTCCATCACCCCTGTGTCTTTCTCCCTGACACCCAGTGTGATGCCTGTATCCTCTCTTCTCTGTTATCAGAGCAATTCATCTCCACCCCAAACTTGCCAATTCCACTCACAACAGTGCTTGGCAAAATAAAAGAATCCAAGGCTAATCGTAACCACCTTTTTTCAAGGCTCTTTGGTGTTCTTCTGTTGTGACTTGTGCATGACTTTTGGGGCTTCATGTTCTACTCCTGTTACTCAAAGTGTCTCCTAAACAAATGCAGTGCTTTCTGCATGAGAAGTTATCATGCCAGTGGGGAAGTGGGTATAATCTTGCTCCATCTCATTACATATAAAATGAAGGCGTTGGTGGATTCCAGACAGCTTTATCATTTAAGTCTGTTTATACTCAGGAAATTATGAGCTTTGGGTTCTATTTGAGAAGAGAAATCCCATGCTGGTTTCAATATTTGTTTAAAGGTAAGTCTTAGAATCAGACCTTCCCAGGCTTGAATGAAAAGTCATTAGAAGTGGAACTCTATATCCCTTATTTCTATGTAGCATCCCTGTCTATTTTTATGTTATGTAGACATATACAATTACACTTTGGCATTTAGCCCCATTTGTGACCTTAATAGTACTTTTTTCTCCCTGATCCATTTTATGCCTTCTCATCAATCAATTAATTAATTAACTAATTAATTACATGCATATTTATAGGGCACCATCTATGTGTGATGTACTGTGTTAGGTACTGGAAATATGGAAGAGAAAGGTGGACATAATCCCTTCCTTTATAGTCATAAGTGTGTGTGTATATACATTAATCAAACAATCACACCAATAAAATAAGGATACCATTGTGGTGTGTGCAGTGAAGGAAAAGCCTGTACCAGGCAACCTGTCCAGTTGGAGATGTCAGTTAGGAGTTTCCTGACTCTCTTGCTTTTGTCCCTGGTTTTGAACCCTGATCTTTCTCTCTAGGCTTAAATCTTCTGTTAGTTAGAAGGTCACAGTAGTCTCATTATGTGTTCTAGGAATAGAAACACAGATAAAGAGATGGATGCAAATAATGAAAGTGGCATGTTCAAGAGGCTGATACTAAAGAAAGTGCTCACCTGCCCTGGAGGTAATCAAGGAAAGCTTTCTAGAGGAAGGGATACCTGGGCTAAGTTTTGAAGGACAAATTAGGAGCTAGACAGGTACCACAGGGGTGTGGAGGAAGGGTGGTCCAGGCAGAGAACACCATGTGAGCAAAGGTTGAGGAAAGAGAAACATTTGCTGTTTAAGGGTGTGTGTGTGTGTGTGTGTGTGTGTGTGTGTGTGTGTTTACATATAACTGCAGGAGGTTTCACATACTGAGAGCATCAAGGGGTGAGGAATGAAGCTGAGAGGGCAACATTAGCCTCCGGTCAGAGCTGGGTCACCACACAGAACATAACAATGATAGAATTCTATAAAGAAAGTGGAACCGACAGTCTGCACCACCCCAGACACTCAGCTGCTCCATCCCAGACACTTGTTTAAACACACACACACACACACACACACACACACACACACGACTGTAAAGGCAGGGATTGTGTCTACTTTTCCTTCCCATAGTTCTAGTCCCATATTTCTGGACACCTCTTTAAGCCCTTTTTCGTTGAGACCCATTTTCTCATGGCCCTTTTTCCAAACATCTCTCACTGCTTAGCCAGGTAATATGTCCCTTCTGTGACAGTAACAAGGATGTGCATCCTGGGAGAGACTTCCCAGAGTGGTCAGAATTACTTCAGGGGGTGAGACAATGGCGGAAGTGTAAATCACACAAGAAATATTGAACTTTGGGAGCCAGTGAACAATAATATGCCACTTTATTCCACTCCTGCCGGAGGTTTATATATGTTACTGTCACTTTTATACTGTTCTCCACCACTGGTAATTTTCTCTCAATCTAATTTTTATTTCCCAAGGGTCCACCAAGGTTAAAAGTGCTGGAAAACCAATGACTATTCTTTTGCCAAGGGATAGTAAATTAAATTAACCATTGCTGGTGGCCAGCTCTGGTCAGGACTATTTATATGTAAATAGGTAAAAACCCCTCAAGGCATTGCTGCAATTATTAGTTGTTCATTCCAGATGTTGACCATAATATGAGGGGTCATGAACAAAACTCTGGGAACAGGGGGAAGAATTAGCTTATGTACAGCCTGATCTTTTCTTGCACAGGCTACCTTTCTGTAGCTTGATTCCTGCCAGCTTAATGAGTTAAGAGGGTGAAGACATTTTTGGTCCAAGACTAACAGTGAAAATAGTAATGGAAGGGTTAAAACCTAGTGCATAGGGTAGGAGGCATTGGCTGACGTCTTCTCCTGGTTAACAGGTTCTGTCCAATCAGTGTATGCATAATTTGCATACTGCTTCCTGAATGGCTAGCATCAATTATATCAACAACAGACTCCGCCTTCATGATGCCCCTGGGATTCCAGGTGTTTCTAATGACTTTTCCAGAGGGGAGAATCTCCTTCAAGGAACATTTATAGGCACAAGGAGCCCTCCCACTGAGTGGTACAATGTTTGTGGAAAATGTAATAGTTCAATATTCCAATGTGGTGCCTTTGGTTGGATTTTCAATGTCAGAGGATTATGGAGGATTGCTTCAAAGTAGCAAATTCCAGGACTTGAGTGCATTCTCCCCAGTTCTGTTCTCCCCCCAACCCCATTCCAAAGAAACTCAATTCTGACATTCCTCTTCTATCAACTCCCACTCATGTTATCCTTTACTCTATACAACCAAATGGTTTCTGGGCTGCCTTCATAATTTATAGCCTATTTATACGCTCTTGAGCCCTGTATGGCTCTTAAGTCAAGCCCCTCGAGATAGGGAACTTGGAAAAGGGGCTTATTTATGGGAATAAAAAGAAAAGTTAGAGATTGTCCCAATATCCCAGCCCTCCATTCTTCCATTCTTGCCCCAGGGTAGAAGACTCTCATAGGTTTTGCTGGGTCTGCTCCTGGGATGGATATTACTCTATGGATGGCTCCTCTAGCATCACGTGGCTTAGCTGAATGGTTTATGATGTCTGTGATTGATCCTGAAGTGTCTTGAACTTGAGAGAAGAATGATGGGAGGACCGGCTGAAGCACACTTAGTTTATCTACCATGCTAGATAGTTTTGAACTAGACCACGGGGGATTTTAAGACCACATTATCTTGGCCCCTGTAAAATTCTTTTCCCTTAGGTGTATATCTTGGCTTTCACCAAGGACTGAAACACTGCCTCCGGGAACCCAATATTGTTCTCATTGTTGAGAACGTTGTCCATCCCATCTCTCTGTGGTCCCATTTGAAGCCCTGCATGAAAAAGTTTTAGAATTAAATCCAATTCCACATGCACAGTCCAGCCAAAGGAGTACATGGAGGCTGAGATCAGGCCAGCATTTGCTCACCAAGCTGTTTTCCTCAGCTGTGACCTCCTGGGGGAAGCAAAGTCTCCTTCCTTGTGTTCAGGCACAGTCAGCTTGCCTCACTGGCCCAAGAGGCTGCTTCTAACTAGAGAGGGATAAATTTCTTGCTAAATTGTGTAAAGACACTGTATGCTTAACAGGAGGAACCTGCCCATGGGAGGGGTGTGTGTGTGTGTGGATGAGGAGTGGGTGGGAGTAGTTACTAGTTCTCTTAAAGGCACTTTATAGGTTAGTAGCAATACTTGCTCAGGGCCAGGAAATGTCTACCTTTTTTTCTGGAGAATCTATATAATGGATGCAGTTTCCCTATATTTCTTGACAGAGGGTTCAGAGTCAAAAGCCTTAACTGGAATAAATATGTAGGGTCTTGAGAAGTAAATCTCTGCATCATATTGTACCCAATCTTGCCTTAATATTTACCCTGGTCTGAATTTTAATTTTACATTTCAGTTTTACCAAATTAGTATTACATACACACTTCGACAATACATTTTAAAAAATTAAGTTGTAGTGAAAATCAACTACCCACAGAATGAATGGACCAGATTCCCTCCGGGCCAGGGTGCTGCACAGCACATGAGAAACGCCTTCCCTGTTCTCTCTGTAGTTTCCCACAACATTGGTGATGTATGCTTCCAGGGTGGCTGGATACTTGCCAAGATGTGAAGCAGCTGTCATTATGCCTGATGACTTGGCCATTCATTGGTAAACGGGGTAAAAGATAGTGAATCTCACATCAAATAAAAGGGATAAGGATTTGTTAAGCTCATATAAAACTGAGTTTGTTAGGGGAAAATATTTTCCCACAGACATCCTGAATTATTTCAGAAAGAGAATTATGGCTGGGGAGGAAGCCCTGTTTTTGTCATTGTCTGACCAGAGGGAGAATCTCTCCTTGGACTAACTACCTCTTTCCTTCCCCAGAACAGCAAGAAAGGAACTTAAGAGAACATTCCCCAAAGCAAAATTTCTGCCAAAATTGCTTTTTAAACATTGAGTCAATGTCATTTAATTGTATATTCCTCTGTACAAATCACACAAACCAGCTAGATACATATGCACATAACTTTATTCATATAGGCAGTTTAGGAGTGTTTATCTCTATACTGGAGAAATTGGTATAAACGAACTGTGGCGGTATCTTTCTTTAAATGGTGCATGCATGCTAGGCTGCAGGGTTCATAAATTAGCTTTTTGGAGAGTTCAATCACAATCAAATATGCTTAATATTCACATATTGTAATTTGAACATTAAAGATCTTGAACAAAGATCACGATCTTGGAAGGTATTAAATTAAAAAAAAAAAAAACTCCCCCAGAATTGCATTTATTAGCTCCTGATTTCTGATTTATGTTTCATTAGCCTGTGGTGATAAGTATGGAACCGTATAAAAGAAAAGCACGAATTCCCATTTTGGAACATTAAATCCAGATTTTTGATGATAACCTATTTTTGTGCTGCTATTAGGGGAGCGCCAGCTTGTACCCACATCCAGTTATTAATCTGTGAAATGTTTTCTCTCTGGTGCACTTAACCGTCACTGACTAAGTGGGTTATTAAAAGGGGGTGAGAAATGAATCAATCAAATATATTCAAATGCTCGGTCTCCAGCATTGTTCTTTGACTTAATTATTTAGGCATTAAATTCCATGCAACACCGGATGTAATTGTCAATACAGAGGGGCTTGATTTGTGGGACACAAGTTCTCTTTGGCAATTACTGTTTTAGGTTTACAAGCACACCAGAAATCCTTGCAACATGATAACACCATTAGCATGGCTTCTGTAATCACATCTTTCAGTGGGATCGCAGTTGTATTGGGGAGCTGACATTTGAATTAGAGAATAGAGCTGGCCTTTGCAGTAATATGTGGAAGCATTCGCATGCCTGGTCACTGGTTACACAAAGTGCTTTGGTGTAGAAGGTTTATCCTCAGCACCATAAGGCAACTCTTCTGCTCTATTTACTCAGCTCAGTCAGAAAGAAATGCATGATCACCATGCACAATGTGAAGAGCCAGACTGCCTGTGTTTGAATCCTGACTTCACTACTTCCCAGCTGTGTGACCTTGGGCAAGTTAGTTAACCTCTCTGTGCCTCAGTTTTCTCATCTGAAAATGGGGGTGATGATAATAATATTAATAGCATTGTCTAAGTTTGGATTTCTTCAGAAGCAGACACTGAGGCAAGGATTTGGGTGCAAGTAATTTATTTGGAGGCTTCAAAGATTATTAATAGGGGAGTAGGGAAGTGAGACAGGGAAGAGAAGGGAGGTGAAAGGGTGTGCTATTAAGCCAGTTGCCACAGAGGGCGCTCACTCTGGGTAACTCTGGTAGACAGGGCATAACATACAGCTCAGAGCCATCCTCAGGAGGGATGAATGAGCTGGGGTATTGGTCATCTGTGGAAGGAAGCCCCCAGGGCAGAGCAGCACAGCGTGCTGCACAAGAGACTAAAGCAAGATTCAGCGGCCCAGGAAAGCCCTGGCAAAGAAACACAGGCACTGGAGGCTGCAACTCAGGCCTGTGTGCCTTGCAGTGATGAGGGTGAGGGCACCCATGGTATCTGCTGTAAGCAACCACCTCCTGAGGTCATTTTGAGGGCTCAGTGAGTGGACCTTCACAAGGCACTCAAAACAGAGTCTGGCTTTAATAAGTCAACACAAGTGTTTACTGCCAGCTACCTCATGGGGTTGGCATGGGGATGGAACAAGATTCTGCATGTAAAGCCGAGATCAGCACAGTGCCTGGCCCGGATGAAATGCTCAGCAAATGTGTGTTAAACAAAATACCTACCCTTTATCGATCTCTGACTGTTATTGCCGTTATTTTTTATTCTCTTATTTTATCCTCTCTGCTAGCCCTTGCAGCCCAGTCCTAGTATCCCCGTTGGTTGAGGTCACAGGAGTTAAGCCTGGGGTCACAGCACAGCCTTGGTGTCATGGCACTCGAGGCGCCATGGTTGGAACCTGGCCTTTTCTGCTTCCCACCTGTGACACCTCTGCTGAACTCCCCTAATCTTTAGTTTCCTCATCCGTGCTGTGGGGAGAGTAAAAGTACTTTCTCAAAGGAATGCTGTGATGGTCGAATAAGACGATACTTGTGAAGACCTAATAAGTAGTAGCAGCGGTAGTCACTGTCATTACGAACAGGAGTAGTAATAGTCGTAGTAAGTGGCAGATCTAAGATTTGAACTCAGGCATGTCTGACCATACCATACCCCATTGCTTCCAACGGGATTACCTGAAAGCGATGTTTTCGAAGGTGTGGGGCTCCCAAGGGTCCCCACTTCCTAGTACTCATGCCTCTGTGCAATCCCCTCCCCTTGAATGGGAGCTGGTCCCAGTGTCTTTCTTCCGATCAACAGAACAGAGAAAAAGGGATGGGATGTCACTCCCAAGATTAGGTTTCAAAAACACCATGACTTCCATCTTGCCAGTGCTCTTCCTCACCTGCTCGCTCTGATGGAATCCGGTTGTCTGCTGTGAGCTGTCCAGTGGGGAAACCCACGTGGTAAGGAACTGAGGGCAGCCTCTGGCCCACAGCTAGAGAAACCGAAGCTCTCAGTCCGATGACCACGGAGAGTGATCTAGGCAGTGGATCCTTCCCAGCTGAGCCCGAGATGGATGCAGCCCCAGTGAACACCTTGATGACAGCCTTGTCAGAGACTGTCAGAGGACCCAGCTAAGCTGTGCTCACCCACAGAAACTGTGCAATAACAAACATGGCTGTTGTTAGGTACTAACTTTGGGGACAATTTGTTATGCAGCCATAGATTATTATGATTTCATTTCAGAATATTATGGGGTACACACGTTTTGGTTACATAATTTGCTTTTATATAGTTTGAGTCAGTTATAGGTGTGCCCTTCACCCAGATAGTGTGCATTGTACCTGCTAGGTGTGAATTTACACATCCCCTCCTCCCCCCTCCCACCTGCTTAATTTCTGTTAAGTTTTATTTCCATATGTACACATAAGTGTTGTTTGATTAGTTCCAATTTAGCATTCAGTACATGTGGTGTTTGTCTTTCCATTCTTGTGACACGTCACTTAGAAGAATGGTTTGCAGTTCCATCCAGGTTGTTACAAAAGATACTAGATCACCATTTTTTTTTAATGGCTAAGTAGTGAACAGAAACTTTTCAAGTGAAGATAGACTAATGGCCAAAAAACACATGAAAAAATGCTCAATATCTCTAATCATCAGGGAAATGCAAATCAAAACCACAATAAGATATCTAACTCCAGTAAGAATGACTTTTATCAAAAAGTCCCAAAACAACAGATGCTGATGTGGATGCAGAGAGATAGGAACACTCTTACACTGCTCGTGGGACTACAAACTAGTACAACCTCTATGGAAAGTAATATGGAGATACCTCAAAGAATTAAAAATAGACCTAGCATTTGATCCAGCAATCCCACTACTAGGTATTTACCCAAAAGAAAAAAAAAGACATTTTATAAAAAAGACACTTGCACTCAAATGTTTATAGCAGCACAATTCACAATCGCAAAGATGTGGAAGCAGCCGTGGATTATTAATACAGAACTTAATAAGGTTTTTTCAGTCACCCTGGCATAAACAGGAACTATAATACTTAGCTCAATGCCCTAAAAGGCAATTCCCCTTTTTGTTCTAATAGTACCTTGAGAGAGGAAGGTCAAAACATTGTCCATTGGCTCAAAAATGATGCTTTAGACTAGCAGTTTTTGAACATTTTGATCCATGGAAACTTCTGTTTGAATTGAATGTTGCAGAGGGTGATCCAACTGCGGAACCTAGAAAAACAAGATGTTGAATCATCATCTTTAGGAGAGTGGAGCCCTGGAGCCCGCTTGGTCTTTTAAAGGTGGAAAGCCACTGCCCAGGTGTTATTCCTTGATGGTGGGACACAGGTGGTGAGATACAGTAAACACGCTCTAATCAGCCCCATTTCCCAAGTAGGTACATGCGCTGGATGGGCAGGAAGGATGGATGCTGTGTGCAAGGGAATCGTGAGAGCCGGCAGGGCCTGCTTTGAGATGTGAGGCCTTCCAGGGAATCTAGTCTGTGTTCCTGTACCGGTGTCAGGCAGAAGGCTGACTCTGGGGGCTCTGCTATCTCTCTTATGTCAGAAACCTTCGAGTGCTCTGGTAAAGAGAGCAAGGACCGAAACATAAGACTGCCTTTGGAAGGGGTGAACAGCAGCAGGAAGGGAATACAAAGTGGCTAGAAACGAGGGACTGTTTCTCATTCTGAACGTGAGCAACTTCATCTGCTGAAGATTCCCCCAGGGTGGAGAACAGAACATAAGGACATTTCAGGTAAGGATGCATTAAACAGATGGATGCAGCATGTGTTTGCCAAGCATGCCTGATGATCGGAGCTACCTGGGGGAAATGTTCAAGAACGTATTCCCCGGTTCTGTTTGAGATAGGCTGAATCAGAATCCCTGGGGTAGGGGTCTGAGAAACTGTGGATGGAACAAATGTCCACGGTGATTGGAAGTGGGGACATGGGCATTTGGTACAGCCATACTCATTTCTAGTTCCAAACATCCATCCAACTATCCATCCATCTGTTCATTCAGTTGTCCACTCATTCATTCATCTGGGCATCTATTTAATCATTCAACCCAGTGTCTAGTGTGCGTCGGGCGTTATAATGGCTGCCAGGAATGCAAAGACAGATGGCACATGGTCCCTAATAGGTCAGGAAATAGACTGGTCAGGAAATGGACAAGGAAGAGTCCTTTACAATGTGGCATGATGAGACGGATCTATGGCAGAGGAAATGAAAAAGGAGAGGCACCTAATATACACTGATTGCCCCCAAACCTGCCTAATTTAACTGCTAGTCACCAATTCTTTTACTTGGTTATTTAAAGTGAGAGTAATGTAATTTAAATATGTCCTTGCATATTCACTCTTAGGAACAGCCCTGTTCATCCAACTGTTCCAAGGATTTCAAAGGGACATACCATCCCCGTATTTCTGGAATTCTAATTAGCAAGCCAGGTGGAATTGACTCGATTTTTAAACATCCTCTCCCCAGCTAGGACTTCTGACACAATCTCAGTTTTCCTGCCTGCTGCGTTCCTTCCTTGGTGACAAAAGTACCACCGGCCCCAGAAAATGAGTCCCTTGAAGCAAAATGATTAGCTTTGGCCTCAAACGGCTTTCAAAAGGTTTGCAAACAATACTACTGGAATGTACAAGGAACAGGGTGGGTTTCTTTTCCCTTTTTAAAAAATTATTAAATCCCAGTGTCTTCTGAAGATGAGTATTTCTGCTGGGCAGATTTGCTTTGTAAATTACAAACTCGAGTGGCTTTCTTTTTTTTTTTGTCGCTGCTTCAGTGAACCGGGAATTAGACATATTTGCAATCAAATAAAATGTGAGGGCTCTTGACGGGTTGGAATTCTGTCAGCTCTGAGACTCAGATGTATGGAATGTGGTAGTGTTGATCCGATGGTGCAGCACATGTTTCTGGGGCTCTTCAGGAGGGCAGGGTGCTCTGCTAGTGATGGAATGATGGAGCAGTGAATGAGAGAGATGGGTCCTTGCCCGCAAGGGCTAAGAGTTGAGAGGTGAGATTTTACATAAATAATAAGGATAGAAGGTATAAGGGCTAGGATAAAGAAAACATGCAGTCAACAAATTTGGTGTCTATTCACTCAATTATGCCAGACCAGTTTCTAAATGCAAAAAATATAGCAGTGACCAAAATAGACAAAAACCGCTGTCTTCTTGGAATTTTCATTTCTCTGTGTATGTGTGTGTTTGTGTGTGTGTATGTGTGGGAGATACGTGTCATTTTTCTAATTTATTTCGATTGTCAGATGATGAGTGGGGTGGAGAAAATTAAATCAAGGCAGACGGATAAGGATTGTGTGTGTGTTTTGTGTGTGTGCCCACACGAGTGTGTTTTGTGCAAAAACCTGCATGTATGCACAACTACTGGATAATACAATTTTAGATTAGATGGCTATATTCATCTTCTGTTGTGCTATAATAAATCGCCATGAGTCGAGTGGCTTAAGATAACACAAATATATTACATTACAGTTATGGAAGTCGAAAGTTTGAAGTGGGTCAGCAGGCTTGTATTTATTCTGGGGGCTCTAAGGGAGAATCCATTCCCTTGTCTCTAACTTCCGAAGTCCCCCTTCATTCTTTGGCTCCTGGTCTCATCCTCCACTTGAAAGCCAGCATCTTCCAAACTCTCTCTCCGACTCTGACCCTCATTCCTCCCTCTTATAAAGACCTTTGTGATTCCATTGAACCCGTCTGGGTAGTCCGGGCTGCTCTTCCCATCTCCAAATCCTTACTTAATCACATCTGCAAAGTGCCTTTTGCCACGTAAGGTAACGTAGTCACAGATTCCAGGGATTAGCATGTGGACATCTTTGGGGAGCCATTATTGAGCCTTGTACAGTGGCCAAGGAAAACCTCATTGAGGAGCTATTTGATCAAG
>RJWJ010021739.1:0-27707 GCA_004363605.1 Indri indri | reverse complement strand
CACATCTTTGCAATTGTGAATTGTGCTGCTATAAACATTCGGGCGCAGGTGTCTTTTTCATAGAGCGACTTTTGTTCTTTTGGGTAGATGCCCAGTAATGGGATTGCTGGATCAAATGGTAGTTCTACTTGTACCTCTTTAAGGTATCTCCATACGGCTTTCCACGGAGGTTGCTCTAATTTGCAGTCCCACCAGCAGTGTATGAGTGTTCCTATCTCTCAGCATCCATGCCAACATTTATTATTTTGGGACTTTTTGATGAAGACCAGTCTCACTGGATATAAGTGATACCTCATTGTGGTATTGATTTGCATTTCCCTGATGATTAGATACATTGAGCATTTTTTCATGTTTTTGCCATTATTCTGTCTTCTTTTGAAAAGTTTCTGTTCATGTCTTTTGCACACTTTTTGATGGGGTTGTTTGATATTTTCTTGTTGATTTTCCTAACTTCTAAGTAGATTCTAGTTATCAGCCCTTTATCAGATTTGTAGTATGCAAAAATTTTCTCCCATTCTGTAGGTTGTCTGTTTGCTTTTGTGACAGTTTCTTGGGCTATGTGGAAGCTTTTTAATTTGATCAGGTCCCATTTATTTATTTTGGTTGTTGCTGTGATTGTCTTTGGGGTCTTTTTCATAAATTCATTGCCTAGGCCAATGTCTAGAAGAGTATTTCCAACATCTTCCTCTAGAATTCTAATAGTTTCACTCCTTAGGTTCAAATCTGTTACCTAGCGTGAGTTGATTTTTGTGAGAGGTGAAAGGTGTGGATCCTGATTCAGTCTTCTACATGTGGTTATCCAGTTTTCCCAGCACCACTTATTGAATAAGGATTCTTTTCCCCAGTGTATGTTTTTCTCTGCTTTGTCAAAGATTAGATGGCTATATCAGGATGGTTTTATATCTGGATTCTCAGTTCTATTCCACTCGTCAGTGGCTCTGTTTTTGTGCCAGTACCAAGCTGATTTGATTATTACAGCCTTGTAATAAAGTTTTAAGTATGGTAAATTGATATCTCGCATTTTGTTTTTATTGCCTAGAATTGTTTTTGATATGCGGGGTCTTCTCTGGTTCCATACGAAGCGTAGAATTAATTTTTCTACATCTGTGAAGAATGATGTTGGTATTTTAATAGGGATTGCATTGAATCTGTACATCACTTTGGGTAGTATAGACATCTTAATGATGTTGATTCTGCCGACCCACGAGCATGGTGTGGTTTTCCACCTGTTTACGTCCTCTGCTATTTCCTTCCTCAATGTTTCATAGTTTTCCCTGTAGAGGTCTTTTACCTCCTTAGTTAGATATATTCCTAGGTACTTTATTTTCTTTGTTGCAATTGTGAAGGGAATTGAATCTTTGACTTGGTTCTCGGTATGACTGCTATTGGCATATATGAAAGCCTCTGATTTGTGTGTAGCGATTTTGTATCCTGAGACTTTACTGAATTCATTTATCAATTCCAGGAGCCTCTTGGTTGAATCCTTGGGGTTTTCTAGATATAATACCATATCACCAGCAAATAGTGAGAGTTTGATCTCTTCTGTTCCCATTCGTATGCCTTTAATTCTACTCTCTTGCCCGATTGCTGTGGCAAGGACTTCCAGCACTATGTTGAAGACAAGTGGAGATAGTGGGCAACCTTGTCTGGTGCCAGTTCCAAGTGGGAATGCTTTCAGTTTTTCCCCATTCAGTATGATGTTGGCTGTGGGTTTGTCATGTATGGCTTGTATCATTTTTAGGTAAGCCCCGTCTATGCCTATTTTGTTAAGTGTTCTTATCATAAAAGAATGTTGAATTTTGTGAAATGCTTTTTCTGCATCTATTGAGAGAATCATATGGTTTTTGTTTTTGCTTCTGTTTATGTGGTGAATCACATTTATAGATTTGCATATGTTGAACCATCCCTGCATCTCTGGGATGAAGCCCACTTGGTCATGGTGGATTATTTTCTTAATAAGCACCTGGATTCAGTTAGCTAGAATTTTGTTGAAAATTTTTGCATCTATATTCATAAGGGATATTGGTCTATAGTTTTCCTTTTTTGTTGCGTCCTTTCCTGGTTTTGGTATCAGGGTTATGTTGGCTTCATAAAATGTGTTGGGAAGGATTCCTTCCTTCTCGATGTTGTGGAATAATTTCTGCAGGATAGGCACCAGTTCTTCTTTGTAGGTGTGGTAAAATTCGAGTGTGAAACCATCTGGTTCAGGACTTTTCTTTTTTGCAATGTTTTTTATTTCTGTTTCAATTTGATATATGGATCTTGATACATCTGTAATGGAGAATGAAGGACAGAAATGGGGAAATATACAGATTTGAACATATGGAAGATTAATAAATGTAGTGATCCTGTTGGTTTGGCTTTTCTTTCCATATTTTATACAATAAAATTTATTTTTCTATCTTAAAAATACATGTTTATTTTAGAATTTTGCAAGCTACAATTAATGGAAAAAGCCTTTGTCCCTCTATTCAAGATCATTATAAACACTATATTATAGCTTTTTCCAGTTTTTGTATAATTATGTTTTGTTTTTCTCTTTTACATTAATTGGGACCTTACTGCACATGTAACTGACTAACTTCTTTTTGTTTATTGATATATCATGAGAGTGTTTCACTTTGGTATAAAATCTGGAAAAACATAATTTGAAATATTCCATTGGAAACTTGTGTCATCATTTTTATCATCACCATGATTTTCATCATCCTAATGGCAGGTACTACATGACCAGACATTAGATTATGGATATTTGCAGAAAAAAATCTTGCTTAAATCTACAATAATCAATGTTATTATTATTATTATTAGAACCATGGAGGAAATAGAGGTAGAAAGGTTATGTATCTTGCTTAAATCACTAATAATTTGCATAGTCAGGATTAAAAGAAAGTGTACTGGACTAACTTTTATGCTAACAGATGTTTCAGGGTGTCATTTCCTGTATCTTGCTACCAGGATTTTGTCAAAATTGTCTTCCATGTTTTTATTTTTATGTCTTTATTAGTGAATTGGAATGCTTCAATTATATTTTCAACAAATGTTATAAAAAATCTATTTTCTTGAACCTTCTCAAACTTTGAAAAACTCAAAATATCTGTCACATGCATTCCAACTTAAATAAATAGAAATTATTGAATAAAAATCTTTCTTCCTCAAGTCTCTCTACATGTTTCTCCAACAGTTTTAATTGACTATGTCAAAGAAGTTGTCATTTCTTATTCTATATGCTTATAGTTTGTATAATTTTAGAGTTTTAAAAAACTCACTTATATGACAAATATACATAAGTGTATGGATAGGGGATTTTAATTGCTGTTTGACTGTAACATAATTAAATATATTATTTTTTAATTTTTATTTTTTGGTACTATTTGGTACACTTTTTTGTTGTATAAAACTTTCAAAATAATTTTTCTTCCTAAATTATGGCCTGCTATTTTTGGTAGCAGGCCATAATTGCTATCTTTCTAACATATCCAAAATTATTTAATTCCCTAGTTTGCTGAATTTGGTAAAAAGAAACTTTGTCATGTTTATTATTTATATTGAGTTTATTTTTTTGCAATATTAGTTCTGTACATTACTGTATTCATTCCAGATTTCACTTAATTTTGTTTATTTGTTTGTTTGTTTAAATTTGTCCAGCGTATTTGACTGCTCCTTGTGGGCTCATTTTGTTATTTCCTCATGGTTGTTAGTGCCTACATCACACAAGTAATATATTTTTGTTCAGTAATGACAAGGCAATACAGGCAATAATTACTAGATCATTTGGTAAACAATTTTTTAAAAAAATTTTGATAGCCCATGTAGAAGACTGAAACAGGATCCACACCTTTCACCTCTCATAAAAGTCAACTCATGGTTGGTAACAGACTTAAACCTGAGGTGTGAAACTATTAGAATTCTAGAAGACAACTTTGGAAAAACTCTTCTAGACATTGGCCTAGGCAAAGAATTTCTGAAGAAGACCCCAAGGCAATCACAGCAACAACCAAAATAAATAAATGGGACCTGATCAAATTAAAAAGCTTCTGCACAAAGAAACTGTCATGAGAGCAAACAGACAACCTACAGAATGGGAGAAAATTTTTGCATGCTACAAATCCGATAAAGGGCTGATAACTAGAATCTATTTAGAACTCAGGAAAATCAGCAAGAAAAAATCAAACAACCCTATTAAAAACCGGGCAAAGGACATGAACAGAAACTTTTCTAAAGAAGACAGAATAATGGCCAAGACACATATGAAAAAGTGCTCAACATCTCTAATCATCAGGGAAATGCAAATCAAAACCGCAATGAGATATCACTTATCTCCAGTGAAACTGGTCTTTATCAAAAAGTCCCCAAACAATAAATGTTGGCATGGATGCGGAGAGATAGGAAGACTCATACACTGCTGGTAGGACTGCAAACTAGTACAACCTCTGTGGAAAGCAATATGGAGATACCTTAAAGAGATATAAGCAGATCTAGCATTTGATCCAGCAATCCCATTAGTGGCCATCTATCCAAAAGAACAAAAGACATTCTACAAAAAAGACATTGCACTCGAATGTTAATAGTGGCACAATTCACAATTGCAAAGATGTGGAAACAACCCAAGTGCCAATCAATACATGAGTGGATTAATAAAATGTGGTATATGTATACCATGGAGTACTCTTCAGCTACAAGAAACAATGGTGACATAGCACCTCTTGTATTTTCCTGGATATAGCTGGAACCCATTCTTCTAAGTGAAGTATCCCAAGAATGGAAAAATAAGCATCACATGTACTCACCAGCAAATTGGTTTCACTGATCAACACCTAAGTGCACATATGGGAATAACATTTATCAGGTGTCCGGCAGATGGGAGGGAGGAGGAGGGGATGGGTATATACATACATAATGAGTGCCATGCGCACCATCTGGGGGATGGACACTCTTGAAGCTCTGACTGTGATGGGGGGGGCAAGGGCAACATAACCTAAACATTTATACCCCCATAATATGCAGAAATAAAAAATAATGGAAAAAAAGTAAATAACGATTTCCTAAAAAAAAAAAAAAAAAGCTCTTTACATTATTATAATAGTTGGATGAGACAATTTTGTCATCTCTTCTTAATAAGAAAATGGAATTAATTAGAATTAATATCACTAATAGTTATTTGAAAGTTTAAATCTCATACTCATATCTCCCTAACAAGTATTCATGCCTTTAATGAGGGAGATAGTGAAAACATGCTAAATTTTATGACACCAATAATTTAATTATTCAACAAGTGAAGTACAGCAGTTATGTTGTATCCGTATTTATTAACAATTCACCTTTTGTAATAAGTTATATTTTTAATCTAATATTTTCACAAGTTCTACTAATGCATATTAATATTGTTACTCTAATAATTTAGCACATATGTCTTCATGAGTACATTTTAGAAAAATAAAATAGACTTTACCACATCATTACCTTTGCCCATACATTAGATATTTTTTCCTTTATTACATTCATGTATGATTTCACAATAAACTTACTTCTTAAAATCAAAAACTTGTATCTTACAAAGTTTAAATTCAAAAAAATACGACTACATTGTATCAGGAATAGGAATAACATGATGTATAAGAAGGTCATTGTGGAAGAATATGAAATAGGTTCAGAGTCACATACAATCTATTAATTTATACTTTCATACTCAGTAGTTATGTTAATACAGTTTTCTTATAGTCAAACCACAAAGTAATAGACAGCAGAACTATATTTACTTACTTTTTATAGGAAAAAAGAAAAGACATTTACTATAATTTTTGCCTAAAATTCAAATAAACATTTTACTATCATCGAGAAATCTACCTTTTCTTAAATGGGAGACTACAAAAATTAATTTTAATAGAAAAAAAGAGTCTTCAACATTGTTGAATTTGAGTTGCTTTAATTAAGAGTACTTAAGTAGCTAGCAATTACAGATGAAAGTACATGGATATATAATCAAAGATAACTATATCCTTTTTTTCTTTAATTAAGATTTAATTATACAACTATTGAATCAATTAAGTCATATTTTTAAAACTCAAATTTTCATATGATTAATAATTAAAAATATAAAATTGCTATAGCTTATGTAAAATATGCTTTATACTTGTGTCACTATTTTTTATCCAAATATTCTACAATTAAATGACTGTAGTCATGGTCAAATAAAATTATTTGTATGTAATTATTATAGATATATTAGTATTCATTGTAGTATATTATTTATATATCATCATTATGTTTGCAATTATTAATTATATTAAACTCATTCATATGTAATTGTATGTATTATATTATTATATATAATCAATATATCTAATATTATATGTATAATATTATTTTATTAAGTTATCAAGTATTACTCATATAATTATATGAATGTATTTTTATATATGTATATATATGTGCATACACATATATAAAATTAGGTGTTTCTCACAATTAAAAACTTAAATTATCCTCAACAATAAGTGTATTTTCTATTAATTAATAAAATTTTACTTATGGTTAGGAGACCAAATATATTAAAAGGTTGTTTTGGCAACATATTCAAAACTATAAATTTTATTTTTATTTGAAAACAATTCTCTGATACAATTATAGAAATATTTTTTCATTGTATACTTTCTTTTTAATGCTAAATATTATACAAAGATGTGGCTTTTATCAAATAGTCCCCAAACAACAAATAACAATGTTGATGCGGAGAGATAGGAACACTCATGCACTGTAGGGGGGACTGCAAACCAATGCAACCTCTATGGAAAATAGTATGGAGACACCTCAAAAAACTACAAGTAGAACTACCATTTGATCTAGCAATCCCACTGCTGGGTATTTACCCAAAGGAAAAAAAGACATACCATAAAAAAGGCATCTGCACTCAAATGTTTATAGCATCACAATTCACAAATGCAAAGATGTGGAAACAACCCAAGTACCCATCAATATATGAGTGGATTAATAAAATGTGTTATATGTATACCATGGAGTACTACTCAGCCACAAAAAATGGTGAACTAGTATCTCTTGTATTATCCTGGATAGAGCGGGAGCCCATTCTTCTAAGTGAAGTATCACAAGAATGGAAAAACAAGCACCACATGTACTCCCATTAAATTGGTACTAATTGATCAACACTATGTGCACATATGGAAGTAATATTCATCGGAGATTGGGCAAGAGGAAAGGGGGAAGAGAGAATGGGCAAATACACACAGAATGTGTGTGTGCTGTCTGGGGGATGGGCATGCTCGCAGCTTTGACTCATGCAGTGCAAAAACAATGTATGTGACCAAAGTGTTTGTACCCTTATAATATTCTGAAATGGAAAAAAATTTATAAAAAAATATTAAAATAAAACAAATTATATGAAAATTTATCCAATGTTATGCTAATTCCTCACCTTGTAATACAATGTCGCCTTTTCTTCTCCGTATCTTTTTCCAGTATGAGCTGAAAGTTGGAGATTAGGGTTTGGGAATGCCATTAGGGCTTAAGATACAAGGAATTCATCTTTTAAAGATAGCCTCTAAATAGCAGAGAACCAGAAATTCTTCATTGAGATTACCCTAAAGCATTTTGCTGATTCTTAAATGTTCATGCAAAGAGTGAGACTTGAGGAAAGTGATAGAAATAAGTAGCTAAAAGGGTAAGAATTTACGCAGAAATTTCAGCAGCTGCACATTGCTGGAAAGGCAGAATTTGGGGTTTGAAATATGACTATTATAGGTTTTTGATAAACAAAATGGGCTTTTCTTTAGAATCCCAGAAGAGACATATCATAGAGTACACATCACTTTACATATGAAGAGGTACATTCTCAGACTAAGGTTAACACCAAACAGAACTTTCCTAATAATTTCTATGCTCAAACATCAAGCTGATTGTCTAGTTATTTGCAAGTTGTAAAAAACACATCATTCATCAAAGAATAGAACAGAATCCAGAGACAACAGAACTCATCATCTCTATTATTTCATGTCATGAAAAAATAATAGAAAAAAAGATGAAGCAGGAAAATGATAAAAATACACAATACAAAAAGACACACAGATGATCCAAATGTTAGAATTGGCACAAAGCTACTTAAAATAATTGCTATGATTGACATAAAAGATGGATTCCAAATTATGTATGTAGATACTCTGCCCTCAGGGGGTAGGGAGAAATGAGAGAGATGGTGGAATCAGCAAACAAGGACTTTGAAGATGTATTAAAGTATGTTCAAGAATTTAAATAAAATGTGTGAATGACATAAAAAGGAAATCAACAAAATACCTAGGAATAAAAATATTGTATCTAAAGTGAAACTATCATTGAATAAATTTAACAGCCTATTAGGAATTGTAGAAAAAATGATCAGTGAAAAAGATTAGAAAAAGATCAGCAATAGAAACTACTGTACATAAACTATAGGATTTCTGCTTCCATTATCATGGAGTAATTGTTGTTAAGTTTGTGTTCCTTCCCTGAACAACTAGAAAAATGGGACGACAGTCCAATACAGGATCATAATCCCTCAGAGAGGAGCAAGTCCAACGAGAACACTACTTTCCTGGAGGTACTTTTTGGACTATTGTTGGGGACAAGAGGAAGAAATCCAAGCACAGTGAGGGGATATCATGACTAAGGAGACAAATAACAGAATCTGAGAAAGTTTAGCTGGTGAAACACATGAAGCCTATTACAAGAAAGGAAAGATTTAAACCAACAAAGATTTTGACTCTCCTCTATTTGGGATTATTATGCTTTTTGTTTCCTTTTACTTAAGTGCAGTGAATGAGGGTCAATGTAATTCTTTCGCCAAAAAATAACAAATGAATTTCAATACTAAAGACTTAATTAAAAAATAGAATTTACACTGTTCATCATTAATGTAATTGTTTCTCTTATTATAATAATGGTTTTCTAAAATTAATGATTCAAATAAAATGGCAGAAAATAGTAAATACATTTACTAGCTTGAAATTCTTGTACCCTATAATTGCATAGAATTGAACAAAGTCTAATTTACCAAAATCAAAATGATACAAGTCCATTTTCGCCTTTAATTTTCCAGTTTTTATACGATTTTACACCATTTTTGTTGTCTGTTATTTATTCTGTAATCTGCCAAAACACACACAAAAAGTACACTATACATAAAATACTAAAGATATGAAAGAATCAGCTTAACAATATACTAATATGCTCTTAAGTAATAGTGCAATACCAAAAATATCTCAGAGGATATGCCATGATTACCTTATGTATTTTCCAAGGAATAAGTCTACTCCTAGTTTTTCATTTTATACATACTTATCACAAAATCTGCATACAATTGTTATTGGCTAAAACTATACAGAGTAATGTTCATAAATAAAAGAAAAAAGTTAAAATATTTTACTGAAATAAGGTGAACTGAGGATAATTACACTTTCTAGAAAGAGTTAATGCAAAGTAAAATCAAACAATGAATGAATGAACATAATAAAAAGCAACATGGCATAAAATTGACACAAAAATAAATATTATAGACAAATTCAGTGCTAAAAGTGTGGGCTGAGTAAAATTGTTATTGAATATTTTATTCCAAATAATTTGATCCTCACAAAAAAGTGTCAGTAAATCATGACAATTTTTATAACAGAAAAAATTTGATTTGTTGTAAATCTAGCAAAAAATTAGTTTTATGGAGATTTCAGTAAAATATATGTTATATAATTTCCCCATAAACATGATTTTATGTAATTTGAATATAAATGAAAGAAAATAAAACTTTCAAGGATAATAAAAAAATGTAAGTGGAGGGTGTAAGTTAGGAGCATAATGAATTACTCAAATATAATTAGTGCTAAAATTAAGCATGATGACATTGTTATTAATATATACACAAATTAAGTAATCTTTGTTTTTAATCACAGCATAGCTAAATGAGGAAAACATTTATTATATATTTCAAATAATTTTAATAAAATAATATAAATGTTATAATTGAGAATATTCATAGTTATATTATGCTCTGAATAGTGCTTTAAATTCTATAGGTTCAGTATTATAGAAATTAGTTATCATATACTTTCATATAAATTTTGGATATTTGAGCTTCCTTGTTTAGAATCAGGGTAAAAAACATTTTAACATTGTTCCTTCATATTTTCCATTTTTATGTACAATTTTTATTCACTTATTTATGCAAAGGGACAAAAATACTGAAATACATGATTATGCCATTATTTATTCATAACCAAATCTGTTGCAATTACATCAGCATGTAAATTTCTCAAGAAATCGATAGTTCATTGTGAATACTAGAATGACTTCGATGTTTTAATAGAGCAGATATTTATTTTTATTATCCAGATCTAAGAAATTTAATCCTTACATATCATGAACCTACATCCAACTCAAGAAGCATTTCTCTGCTCTCATTTCTCACTGCACTCCCCAACTTACCGAACTTCAAAACTTGAACTTCAAATTAACTCTTGTTCATTTTTTTTGAAATCCAAGCCAAATAAGGTCTTGCTTGCTTATGCTCCATTAAAATAGCTGCTGAAAGGTCAACAGTGCTCTCCACATCACTAACCTCAATATCCAGTTCCCATTATCCATCTTAATTGACCGGTTAACATTTGGCACATATTTTCTAGTGAAATTTTCCTTGATTGGCTTTTAGTCCTTCTCACTTTCCTTTGGTGGTTCCTCAGTTCTTTAAATTCTGAATGTTAGAGTGCCCAATGACTCAATGACTCCTATCCTCCCATCAATTTTCTGCACAATTATACTTACTCCACAGGAGGTTTTATTCACCGACAATTTTAAATATCAACAATTCTTTGATGATTCACAGTAATTATATTTGACATAAATTTTATCTCTGAACTCCAGACTTTCATGATCAACTAGGCCAACTTGACATCTTTCCTTATGTGTAATAAGAATCTCAAATTTATATAAACAAACTCAAACTCCTGATTTCCCAATAATGCTAAATTTTTCACCTAATTTCTCATCTCCCTCTGTATCTGTTTTCTAGGTTGCCATGACAAGTTATCACAAACTTGATGGCTTAATACAACAGAAATTCATTCTCTCAAAGCTCAACACTTGAAACCAAGGTGTTGGCAGAGTTGGTTCTTTTCAGAGGCACTGAAAATGAACTCACGCCATCCCTTTGTCCTAACTTCTGTTGGTCACCAGCTATCTTTTGTGTCCCTTGGATTGCAGATGCACCACTCCAATCTCTGACTCTGCCTTTATGTTTTCTGCTTCTCTGTCTCTGTGTCCTTTCCTGTCTCTTTTAAGTTCACTCTCATAGGATTTAGGAGCTACTCTAATCCAATATTATCTCATCTCCATCTTTACCTTAAGGACCTGAAAAGACTCTATTTTCAAATAAGGTCACATTTTGAAATTCTGGGTAGACATAAATTTGGCAGAGCATATTAATTCAACACACCACACCCTGTTTTACTCATTTCATTAAATTACAACTTTATTCTTGTAAGACTACAAAATCCTCAGAGTCATCCTTCATTCTTTTATTTCTCTTATGTATACACATTCAATCCATCAGATCATTTATAGTTTTTGCCTGCAAAATTACCTCCAGAATCCGATCACTACTAATCATTACCATCGCTTAACACTTGCTCTAAACCACTATCATTTCAAACTTGTATTATTTCAACAGACTCCTTATTAATTTCCTTGTGCTTTTCCTTTGAACACTATGCTGAACACACTCAGAACAAAACCAATGTCCTTAAATTTGCCTATAAGACCCTTGGTATTTGGCTCTATTCTCACTCAAGCATTTCTTCTCTTCTTTCCCTTGCTCACCTTAATGCAGAGGTGCCCTCCACACAGTTTCTCAAACACAGAAAGCATCCTTCTAGCGCAAGTACTTTGTACTTCCTGCTCCCATCATTTGGAAAAAGATTTTCTCTATATATTCTACATTGGTCACTCTCCCACATTTTTGATGATTCTATTCGAAGAGCACCTTTTCAAAAAGAACATCTCTAACAATTCTAGGTAAATAGAATTCATTCCTCCACACTGACCTTATGAATTTATTTGTTTAGGTGTTTATTGTCTTTTTACCTAGTAAAATGTAAGCTTCTTGAGGTTAAGGACTGTTCTACTCTTATACCCGTCTGTTACACAATAAGTACTCAAATAATATTTGCTGAATTAATGGATTAATCTTGTGAAGTTTTATCTTTGCAATACATGATCATATTCCACTTGCAAATATATTAGGTCTGTCAGAAATCCAAAAAGACTCTTGCTGGCATCAGACTCTGTACCATGCTTACTTCTATAACAGGGATTAAATTTCTGAAATAAACATTGATTTAGAAATGTTCTTAATGTCAGGAGATGAAAAAAGATTATTTTTAACTAGTACAAATTGATATCACATTTTTCATATAGTAAAAAATAGTTTGGTGTTTATTAATTTAAAATAGAATTTTTAGCATTTTCTTTGATATTACTTTGTCATTTGTAATATATGACTTAAAATCTTTAATACGTATTTTATTATTTATCTAATCTATCAAGTTTTCATAAAATGCAAGAATGTTATGACTGGAATAAGTGGAAAAACAGTAAAGATCCTTTTACAGAACAAAAGGTGTTTGACATGATGTCAAAGTCTCTTTAAATATATAATTCATCCCATCTGTTCTTGTCCTACATAGCCCCAGCTGTGGAGGTTTAAATGTTAAAAAGAAAAAAAGGAAAAGCTTGGCAATTTCTATCACTGTTTTGATTAGCATAAACTTCTACTTTCTTGTATGTACAGGAAATTCCTCCCTGTACATTAAAATATCCTGGAAGTTGCTATTTACTCTTCTTATGATGTTTTATGATTAAAAAATGAAAAATGGCAAGGAAGATGCCATGTTTTATCTGAACATCATTTTCTATGCAACGTCCAATGGTGCATGTTGCCACAGTTTATTAGTTTATTAAAGGGTGGAACACCTTAAAGATAAAGATGTCATTCATCCCAAATTTCTAACTGTGTTGAAGTCAAATTCCAAGGGAGAACATATACATGAGATTTGTGCCAGAACTATTTCCCAACAGAAACATCAAAGAGAAATGAAAAATATTTTTTCTAATTGGAAATATGTGGGGAATATAAGGTAGGAAGAATTTAATTAATAGATTTGGAGTAAGGCCAGGACTGCAGGGTTAATGCCTCTGCTATTTCAAAGAATACCATGGGATCTTGAATGCCTATGAGTGGTCAATAATACTGACAAGTTTTACTCTGGATTAATCATAAAACAGCTTTAAAATTTCTTTGAGATGACTGTTTCATGCAAACTATGTCAAGTGTGATTTTAATTCTCTTTTTTTTTTGCAAATGATATACTTTAGCAAAATATGATAATTTTGAGGAATTTACTTTCTTAACATAAATCATCAGTGACCAATAAATGTATTTCAAAATATTAATTTACTGCCAACATTTATAACATTAACAGTGAAATTTCTCACTTAATATGATTTTTAAATAAGCACTTTCATTTGCTTTAATACTTCTATTTTTATACATCTATCACAGAATGCAGTTAAATACCAAACCTCTACTAATTAGTTGGAGAATCTTGGTAATTTATTTACTAATACTTTGAACATAAAATATAACATACACTTAAATATTAAGGCTGCCATAACAGAAAACCACAGACTGGGTGGCTTAAATAACAGAAATTTATTTTCTCACAGTTCTGAAGATTAGAAGCCCAAGATCAAGATGTCAGCAGATTTGATTTCTCATCAGGCCTCTTGTTGGGTTGCAGATGGCCCCTTCTTACCATGTGCTCAGATGGTATACATGTGCACATGTCCCAGGTGTCTCTTCCTCTTCTTCTAAGGACACTAGCCATGTTGGATTAGGGCTCCACCCATATGACTTCATTTAACCTTACCTTCCTAAATCCCTTGTCTTCAAATACAGCCACGTTTAAGGATAGGAATTTCACATACAAGTTTGGGTGTCGGGGAGGGCACAATTTAGTCCATATTATTTTACCCTCTGCTCCCCTAAAATATATGTCCTTCTCACATGCAAAATACATCCATCCCATCCTAGCAGCCACAGAAGTATTAACTCACCAATTCCTAGTACAAAATTTTATCTAAGTATCATCTAAATCAGATCTGAGTGAGGCTTAAGGTACAATTCATCCTTAGGCAAAATTCCTCTCCAGCTGTGAACTTGTGAAATCAGACATGTTATGTGCTTGCAAAGAACAGTGGTGGGACAGGCATAGGATAACAATGGTGGGGCAGGCATAGCATAACATTTCCATTCCATAAAGGAGAAATCAGAAAGAAGAAAGGGTGATGTTTCCCAAGCAAGTCCACCCAAGCAAAGCAAATTTTGCTAAATTTTAAGGCATCAGAATAATCCTTTTTGGTTCAATGCTCTACCCTCCAGTTCCACTTTGGTGGCTCTTTGTGGTAGACCTGCCTTGGAGATGCTGGGCAGGGGCAGCCTGGCCTGCTGAAACTGAGGAGGGGATCCCACCGCCTAAAACTGAAGAGGAAAGAGCCTGGCCCCCCAGTGCCAGTTGTGGGAACAGCAGCACTGATGATCTCTGAATTGCATTCGGGGTCAGTCTTCCCTTTTCTTGAAGGATAAAATATGCTTATAGCCATATAGCTCTATTGTTTCACCCTATAGAATCCCAGATGTAGGAAAGCCTTCCTTTAATTTATCCAATTTCTGTTTCCTTTGCTCCAAAGTGATGATGACTCTGATCCTATAATCAAATCTCTACTCCTGACTTCTGCTGAGATGGCTGGTCAACTCCATGGATAATCTCCTTATGGAGTGATCGTCCAGCCACATACTTAAGAGTTTTCTTAAGAATATGCTTTCTCAACTTTTGCAACATGGATAGACTGAAATTTTTCCAAATCTTCAAGTTATGGTTTCTTTTTGCTTAAAATTTTCTTCTATTTCCTTCTCTCATCTTTCATTTTTCCTATAAACAATAAAGATAAATCAGGCATACCTTTAAATCTTTGCTTAGAAACCTCCTCAGCTAAAACTATAGTTTCATTTCTTTCAAGTTCTACCATCCACAAAACACTAGAACACAGTTCAGCCAATTTCTTTGCCACAAGGATAACCTTTCCTCCATTCTCTAGTAATAATAGCATGCTCTTATCTCCATTTGAAGCCTCAACAGAATCACCTTTAACATTCATATTTCTACCAACAATTCTTTCAAGGGAATCTAAGCTTTGTCCAGAATCCACCTCAAAACTCTTTCAGCCTGTATCCAGCACCCAGTTCCAATAACACTTCCATTGGAACTTGTTACAGAAGCACCCTACTTCTAATATCCAAATCTGTCTTAGTCTGGATGGACTGTCATAATATAATACCATAGGTTGAGTATTATAATAAATACTGAGTTAAATAATACCTGAGTTAAAAGAACAGGTATTTATTTTCTCACGGTTCTGGAGGTTAGAAGTCCATGATCAAGGTGCTAAAATGGTTGATTTCTGGTGAGGTCTTTTCCTGGCTTATTGATAGCTGCCTTCTTACTGTATCCTCACCTAGTCTTTCCTACGTGCACACATGGGGAGAGAGAGAGCAAGTTCTGATGTTTCTTTCCTATTTTTTTTTTTTTTAAATAAGGGAGTCAGTATTTTTTAAATAAGGGCCCTATTGATTTAGGGCCCCATCCTTATGAACTCATTTAACTTAAATGACCTCCCTAAATTCCTTATCTCTAAATACAGTCACATTTCAGGTTAATGCCTCAACGTATGAATTTTGGGATGAAACAATTTGGTCTATAACAACTAAGAGCACATTTTATATCTCCCTACATCGTTCTTCAGTGCAAAAAATATGAACAATGTTGGACAGTGTTTTTGAGGAATAATCTAAGATATTTGGGAAAACATTCAAAATATTTTTATAAAAGAATCTTCAGAATTAGTAATATCATTAGACTATTTTACTTATATTACTTTAATTTATTTTGTGTATTATATTAATATTGTACACATACACACACAAATCTGTTCATATATGATATCCAACTTCCCCCAAACTCTTCAAATTACTCTGTGGTTAGATCGAAATATAATGATAAAAATTAATTAAGATTTGGCACGTAGGCTGGGTGCAGTGGCTCATGCCCATAATCCTAGCACTCTGGCAGGCTGAGGCGGTAGGATCTCTTGAGGTCAGGAGTTCGAGACCAGCCTGAGCAAGAGAGAGACCCCCTGTCTCCACTAAAAATAGAAAAATTAGCTGGGCATGGTGGCACGTGCCCGTAATCTCAGCTACTCGGGAGGCTGAGGCAGGAGAATCGCTTTAGCCCACGACTTTGAAAGGTTGCTGTGAGCTAGACTGATGCCATGGCACTCTAACCCATAGGACAGAGTGAGATTCCATCTCAAAAAAAAAAAAAAAAAAAAAAAAAAAAAAAAAAAAAAAAAAAAAAAAAAAAAAGGATGTGGCATGCATGTTAGAAAAGTGAAACATGATACGTGATTCTTCAGATGCATGTTAGAAAAGTGAAACATGACACATGATTCTTCAGGAATAAGCTTCCATTTGTTAAAACTATTAATGTAATTTCCCATCAGTATTTATCATTTTTTTCTCACACCTGTCACAAACTTCATCACTTAATTTCCCTATAATTCTATCAATAAAAGCAACTAAACCATAAGGCATACTTCAGTGTTCATTGTTGGATCGTATTTCTAATACTACATTTTGTCACCACATCTAGCAACTTAAATATACATTATTTTGTTCCAGTATGCTAGGTTGACTGCTATTACAAGTGCAGTAAATAATACTTCTTGGCATTGTAACAAAAAGAGATTATTGAGAAGAAATGGTTCTATTGGATAAAGAGGTGTGAAGTCTGTGGAAAGAAGAGGCTTAATTTAGAGAGAATTTCTGCAGCTGAATATTGTACCCACAAACAAGGAAAACCTTTTCCAATTTTATTCTGAACAGACAGACATTGCTCTTCTATACTGTTCTGTTCAATTCACATTTATCCATCTAGATAAACAAATAAAGCTGGACATGGTGGTGGCTCACCCCAGTAATCCCAGCACTTCAGGAGGACAAGGCGGGAGGATGGCCTTGATGCTAGGCATTCAAGGCCAGTAAAGGCAACATAGTGATACTCTATCATTACAAAAAATTTAAAAACTTAGCCAGGCATGGTGGTGCACCTATAGTCCTAGCTACTCAGGAGGCTGAAGTGGGAGTACCGCTGGGCCCAGGAATTTGAGGCTACAGTGATCTATGACCACACCACTGCACTCCAGCCTGCGTCACAGAGTGAGATCCTCTTTCTAAAAAAATAAAAAATAAAAATAAAAATAAACAAGTATTTCATATATTTATATACAATTAGAAAATAAGTTATGTGCCCCTCTTTTTTTGACTCTATACAGCCTCACTCCAACTTGCAGACTAACTAACACATGTTCTTAGCTTGAAATAAGAGAGCTAAGAAAACTATATATTGTATGATTCCCTTTATATGTAATTCTATGTAAGACAAATCTAATCTATAATGACAGAAAGCAGATTAGTGGTTACTGGGTCCAGGTGTGTAAAATGATGAGACAGAGTCACAAGGGAACTTTTCATTGTCATGGAAGCATTCCATATCTTGATTGTAGTGTTCGTTATATAAATATACATTTGTCAAAACTTATCAACATGGAAACTTAAAATGGGTGCACTTTATTGTATAAATTATACCTCATTGAAGTTTGGTTTAAAAAAATATAGATCATGAGTTCCTTTTAAGATGGAAACTTTTCCTTTTTGGTTTAATACTGAGAGAGAGAGAGAGAGTTGAGAGTTTTTCGTTTAAATTTTAGACTTCCTTAGATGGTATACAACCTCATGAAAGATATATTCCTGTAATATATTTGAAAATTTTTCATGATATTTTCTTTTGTACTGAAAACTGTTCAACCAATCACATAATTTCCAAGACTGCAATTAAGGTAATTTTTAGAAATACAGAGGTTAGTTACTTCAAAAAAAGGAGAAGACTTTTACAAATAAAATACTGGATTAACACAATTGCTATTTTTCATATGTGAATATTTAGATGAATATACTTTTGCTTTCAAAATATTTAAAAATATAAAATATATAAATGTTATCTCCTTATTCTGTCTTTTAAAAGTCATAAGGTTAAAAAAACCCCAAAATTTTATAGTCCCCATAAATCGGCTGGTAAAAAATAATTGATTGATTAGAATAATCTACTTTGAGAAATTAATTGTGTGACATCTAGTTTTTTATCAGAAAAAAACCTAAAATATTTACAGAGATGTTATAGTTACATGTTTATCGAGTATCTAACAATGAGGACATGCTCCAATTGATAAAAATATCATTAAGTGTTCCATAATTTAATTATCATCATCTACCAGGTATCTGGATAGTCAGTGAGACTCCCCCCTTTCTGATTATTAATTGCTATATAACAACCCATCCCAATAATCAATAGATCAAAATAATGGCAACATTTATTTTTGCTTGCAAATCTGAAATTTGAGCAGTCTTAGCGGGACTGCTCTTCTCCACTTGACAAGAATTGAGGTGGCATGAAGGTTGGGAGATGGGTTCATCTGGGGGTTTTCTCACTCACATGTTGAGTGGTGGATGCATGTTGTCAAGTAGACATCAATTAACTCTGTAGCTTCTTAGCTTTCTCTAAGTATGGTGACTGGGTTTCGAAGGTGAGTATCCAGAGAAAGGTAGGTATATATACATACATATATATATATATATATATATATATATAGAGAGAGAGAGAGAGAGAGAGAGAGAGAGAGAGAGAGAGAGAGAGAGAGAGAGAGAGAGAGAAACTATATCCCCTCCATTTTGGAAAACTATTGGCAGAATTTACTAACAATCAACATATGTATCTATTATGACCCAGACATTGTACTAATAGGGGTAAGTCCAACACAGACATGTACAAGAATTCTAATAGTAGCATTTATTTTAAATAAGGAAAAATAAACAATGGAAACAACCCAAATATCCATCAACAACAAAATGAACAAATTAAAATGTATTTGCTCAGTGGAATACTATACATTGCTATGTACAATAACACGGATAGATTCACAATCATATTCCTGAGTGGATGACTGCAAATGAAGCTAGACTTAAAAGAGTCATAATGTATAATTTAAATAGTATAAGATTGAAACCTGTAGAGAAAAGTCTATGAATATAGAAGTCAGGATCAGTGTTACCTTGGGAGTAGGTTACTGGCCTGAGGAGGCATTAGAGGAAGGCTGGTTCTATTTCTTATTTGAATGTCAGTTACATTTGTGATTTTACTTAATAAGAATGCATTGAGCTGTAAACTTATCATTTGCATGCTTTTCTGTATGAATGTTATACTCTAATAAAAAATTTACTAAAAATACATGTACAGATCAATATTCATGTAATTTGTGTATTCATTAACTATAATGTGCTTTGGGAGTCTTTTAAATGTATGCCTATGAGCAGAATTATACAATTCCTTTCTATATTTTAAAACAAAAAACAAATATAAAATCTTTTGAAGAGCCAATTTTTATGTAAGAGTTGCTATGAAAAATTCAGTAAGGGAAATGATTGCCTGTTAACAAGGAGACAGCTCAGGAAGAGCATAAACCTAGTTTTTGAAGGAACCAATTTCAGAAACCTAGCTCAAGAACATATGGGTTGGCATAATATAATCGCATTGAATTTTTTTTGTTTTTATGACATTCATTTTTAAAATCCATAAGTAGATAAAATGGAAAAGACAAAGAAAACTGTGAATTAATGTTACAGTCAACTCCAAAATGACTATTACTGTGTTAGGTTGTGAATATCTTTCTACTTGATTTAAGCTGTTCAGTTGCTTATAGGTTGAGGCAGTCAGCTTGATTTAGATTAAATTGTAAATAACGGTTACGTCACAACTTTACTTCCACATAAGGAGCAATGTTCATTTATGCATTTTTTATTCATTCATTTAATAAGTTCATAAATATATGGAGAAGACAGGCATGCATTACCTCCTTGTGAAGCTTAATATAATGGGGAGTGGGAAGTGTTATGGGCAAAATTATGTCCCCCTGCCTTCATATGTTTATAAAGTAGGTTATCAGCTCTTATCCAGCCAGATATCAGAAAAAGATCTAAGAAATTAGCATTTATTTTGAGCCAAAAGAGTTGGATTTAAGAAGGTGAAGTGGAGATTATTCCAGGAAGGCAAAACAGGATTAACGGGAAGAACAATGACCAATTCTAAAACCAGCATATCAGGAGAGTAGGAAATAAAGAGAATAGAAGCACAAGATAAAGTTTCATTTCATCAGCAGGGGCCAAATCACATGCAAATGTCTTTTCTTATAGTAACATTATAATGCCTTAATTATTATAGAATATACACATATATGTATATATAGCCACATCTATTTACCTGTCTATCCAATCTATCATCTATCTATTCTTTTTTCAACAGAGCCTTGGAATTTATTTTTCCATGTGATTTTTTGTAACAAATTTTTCAAATTCCACCACAAATCTTGTTATATGTTATATTTTTTGCATTAAACTTCTTTACGCTTATAAGATATTTTGGGATAAGTTAAATCTTCACAATTCTGAGAGTATGCATTCACGTATATGATATTATTCTTTTTATAATGTTTAAATCATTTTATATTTACTGAAGAATTGCAAAGATAGTATAGAGCATTCCCTTTCACTCTTCATTAAGCTTTTCTAATATCATTAACATAAGCATGTTATATTTATCAAAGCTAAGAAATTTTCATTGCCATGCTACTGTTAACTACAGGCTTTCTTCATATTTCATCAATTTTTCCACTAATATCTTTATTATGTTTCAAGGTTTAAACCAAGATACCATGTTGCATTTAGTCATCATGTGTCCTTAGTCTCCTCCAACCAGTGACAGTTTCTTTAGTCTTTCTTTGTCTTTTATGGCCCTAATACTGTGCAGAAAGCCAGTCAGGAATCTCTGAGAATGTTTCTCAATTTTGGTTTGTCTTTTTTTTTCCTTCAAGAATATATTGAAGCTATAAAGTTTGGAAAAAACATTACTACAGAGGCGATGTGTATATTTTGGCATACCTTTTCACTAGTGATAATCTGATCACTTGGTTAGATAATGCCTGCCAGTTTTATCCACTCTAAAGTTACTATTTTCTTTACTTTCCATCCTCTATTATTTGGAAGTAATTCATTCATTCCGGTCTACTCTCTATGCTCAGTGTCAAAGATACGTTGTCATCTTCACACACTAATGCATAAGAAACAACTACGGAAATCCTTTAATCAAATCGTACATTATGTTAGGCTAATTAAATGTATTTTAAGAAGGAAAGATGTATTGTTTTTGATAGAATAAGGGGAAATCACAAATGGGCTAAATTAAATATTTATGGAGTTTTTATTATTAAACTGTCTTATTTAATTCTCTTCACTGGCTTGACTAATTTTGTTTCTGGCAAATTACACTGTGAAATGTTATTTTTAGTAGCTCTTAAATAAGGCATCCTAATGAATGAAATCTGGCAACCAGCAAAAATGAATAAGAACTTGTATCTCCACATAAACATGTAGATGAGTTTCTGAAGATACAAATTTAGCTGTAATATTTGGGTAAATAACACAGAGTAAATTTGTTCTTCATCCAAAAGTATATACACAGATGTACATACAGTATGTGGTATGGGGTCAAGATAAACTTTGGAAATGCTAAGAGAATTAAATGGTTTGAAATTAGATGATTTTTGAGAAACTATGCAACAGACTCTCTGATTGGAAACGGTGATTAAAGGACATTCTAATGTATTTAGATTTATATTTGCAAAACTACTATAGTTTTATTTGAAAGTTTCAAGATGTTCAGGTGAGACAATTTATTTCTTTGTAATGACACATTAAAAAATATTCAGTCCAAATGCATTTTCATGAGACTTCTTTTTTAAAAACAACTTCAAATGGTGACTTTTTCAAACTGTACACCGAATATTTTAAAATATTCAGCATTTAATTTATTAAAATGCAGCATTTTATAAATATAAACTAGCAGGATTAATTCATTCCTTAAACTCTGGCTTGAATTTGGTTCTGTGAGAAGCATTCTTTTTACCTTAGTCTAGAACATTTTACATTTAATAACCAAAGATCAATCCAAGCTATCATAAATGGAGAAACAAAAGAAGGTATGTATACACACATACACAAACACATACACACAGTGGGGTAAAGCTGAGGGGGAAGTGTAAAAAGATACACAACCACCTCATAGAAAGCAAAACAGAACTGGTGGGAAATGCAGTGGGGCCACCTGAGATACTGCAGCAAAAATCCACTGGGACCTGTCATCTGATTTTTCAGGCATTCTCTATGAGGTGTCTTATCTCGTCTATGTTATTCTCTTGGTAAACTGGGTTTCTCTTCTTAATCTCATAAGAAAATGTCTGCTCCAATAGCTCATACAATTGTATTTTCTCTCAAGTTTAATACTGTTAGGGATTGACTACCTTCTCAATGATCAAACCAAATTCCAGAATAGAACGTCTGTCTGGCCAAGTTGCTTCATTTATCCACTCAAATTTCAGCTCTTACCAGACAGTGTCCCATTCATGTGGTAAAAACATAACCACAGGCCAGGCGCGGTGGCTCACACCTGTAATCCTAGCACTTTAGTAGGCCAAGGCAGGAGAATTGCTTGAGTTCAGGAGTTGGAGACCAGCCTGAGCAACAATGAGACCCCATCTCTACTAAAAATAGAGAAAATTAGCCAGGCATGGTGGCGCCCGCCTGTAGCTCCAGCTACTTGCAGGGCTGAAGCAGGAGGATCACTTGAGCCCAGGAGTTTGAGGTTGCAGTGAGCTATGATGACACCACTGCACTCTAGCCGGGGCAAACTACTGAGACCCTGCCTTTAAAAAAAAAAGGTGCACCTTTTAATGTAAACCATACTTAAGTGAAACAGTTTAACTAAAAAACAAAACAAAACAAAAATCATAACCAGAGCCCACTCCCCGCCAAAGACGATGACAGAAACCACATATAGGTTATTATTTAACTATGATACATACTTAAAATACTTTGAATTAAGATGCTTTGTAGTATATAATGTGACATATAAAGGAAATCTAAGTAAATCAAGAATGAATTTACATTAATATTTAGAATAAATAGAGGAAGAACAATTTTCTAGAGAATAATTTAAAAATGTCAGTGGAAGCTCTTTGGAGAAGTTGAAACAAAACTGAAATTGGAATACCACTTAAACATGTCAAATGTGTGACAGTCACTAGTTAATGTCTAACTCACTTCATTGTATGTAGAAGATATCCAATAAATATCTTTCGATGCATGGAAATTTCATGAAAGTTTATTTATTAGGAATTTATGAGTTTCTCTATTCTCATAACAATAAAAAATAATAGAAGTTAAAATAAACATAAAGGCATTACAAAATGATGACCAATAATTGGGCCATATTTTCTTTGTTATACTCTGGGCAAGAAATCACACACGAAGAAATGTTAAATGCCTGAGGTGATGGATATTCCAATTACCCTGATTTGATTAATTCACATTGTGTGACTGTATCAAAACATCACATGTACCCTATAAAGATATGTGACTGTTATGTACCCATAGTAATTAAAAATAAAAATTTAAAAATAAGAATTAAAAAGGTAGTTTAAAAAAGAAATCAAACGAAATCCTTGTAAATAAAATATGTGTTCATTAGCAAAACATAAGAAAATTTTATTTCATGTTTTGATTCATGTTTATTTATTGTTTAGTTTATTTTAGGAATTTCAGCATAAAATTAAGAATAGATAATAAATTATAAAAATTAATATACATTTTTCTCAGTGAGTGAAGATTGTGAACTTTCATAGTCTTGTTCTTACTGTACAGGGTTTTAATTAATATTTTAATGGAATATCTCCCAAAAATGTTATATAAAGCTGTTTCTTTTGTGGTTGCAAGTTATTCCTTCTGATAAGTAAAAAATTGTTTCAAATGTGTACTTTTCCCAAAAACCTTTGTTTGAAAATATTAAAGCATTTTCTGTTAAAGAGGAAAAGGAATATTCAAAACATAATTGATAGTGGATTTGAAATTATGCTGACAAAGAATTGGTTTGCAGCTATATATATATATATATTAAAATATACATATTTACATGTAAATATATATATTTGCATATATATACTATTTCAACTGAAATTATTTTCAAAATGGCCCTTAAGTGCAACTACAACATAATATACATATAAACGCATGTACACACACACGGACACACACTGAGTCAGTCTTTTTGTTTTATACATGTAAACTGCATTTCAAAAAATAGATACTATTTCCCTTTGCTACACTTAAGGTATTTTGTTTTGTTTTGTTTTATTACTAATTGCTTAAAAGTAAATAGAACCTTCAATGGTCATGATGATGCATCTTTTGACTAAAGGATTTACCAGTTTGAATGATGTGATTAATTTGAAGCATTATATTTTGGAATCTCGCAACATCTGCCTGATATTATTTTAATGAGCATACCGGAAAGATCACTCTTGTAGTATACATTCCATGGTATTTGCATAGTCATAAATCTACTACCGCAGTATTAATACAGAAAATTCCATCACCTTAAAAATTCCCCTTTGGGGCCCCTTTGTAGTCAAACACCCACCCCTCAAACAAGCCTGGCAATCACTTTTAACCTATATTTATCTTTATATTTAACATAGCTTTTTATACACAGCATTAAGTTGGTCTTGCTTTTTAATCTGACAATCTGTCTTTAAGTGGTATATTTAGACTAATCATATCTAAAATGATTATTGAAATAGTTGGATTAAAATTTATCATCTTGCTAAGTCTTTTTCTGTTTATGCCATTGGTTCTTTTTTGCTTTTTTTGTGCCTTCTCTGTTTAGTTGAGCATGCTTTATGATTCCATATTATCTCCTTTACTGACTTAATAGTTTTACATTTAAAAAATATTTTTAGGGTTTGTCCTTGGGTATACAACCTACATTTTAAATAACCTGAGTCTATTTTCATATAATATTGGACTGTTTCGTGTCTAAGAACCTTATAAGAGTATATCTTCCTAGTTCTTTCCTCTCATTGTTTATGTTCTCGTGTTTTTACCTTTACATAGCTATTTAGAACACTGCAAAAGAAGGAAATATAGGAATTGTATTTTATATTCATTTATTCCATTTCCAGTGGTCATTTTTTGTACATCCAAGTTTCCATCTTATATGACATTCCTTCAACTAAGATATTCTTTTGACGTTTCTTTTAGAGTAGGTCTGCAAGCAAAGATTCTCTACTTTAGTTGTTCTGATAAAGTCTTTATTTCTCCTTCATTTTTAAGGATCTTCTCATGGATGTAAATTCTTAGATTGATATATTTTTTCCTTTTATCATTTTAAAGAGTTCTCTCCTTAATCTTGCTTTGCACGGTTTCTGATGAAAGGTCTGCTGTAATTCTTACCATTCCTACCCTGTAGGTGATGTGTCTTTTGTATCTGGCTGCCTTCAAAATTTTACCTTTGCCTTTGGTTTTCAGTAGCAGGAAAATGATATGCCTATTGGCAACCTTGAAGGTGAATCCCTTAAGGTGAATCTTGAGTGGTTAACTGGTCCTACATTCAAATTAGAGCCAAGTATCCATTTGCTGACTAGAAGTCACACATACTCTGAGTTCCAGGAAAACACACGTTTGTTTAACCTTGGGACTTGCCATAGCTGTCTGTTCCTGTTTATGCGACTTGAACCAACCAATAGGTTGTGACCTACGTCAATCAATCAGAACTCAGCAAATGTCGACCAATCAGAGTTTAGCAATTATCAACCAATCTGAACTAAGCAAGTTTGAAACCTTTATTTGCATAAGCAAACCAGGAGTGGGAACCTGGGCAGTAATTTTCTCTACAAAAGACATAATCCTCCCTTCATTTCTGGAACACATCTTAATTTCACACCAAAGGCTGCATCTTCCTTGTTTACAAACTGTTTACTGGAATAAAGTCTCTTAGAGAACCTTTCTTCACACTATGTATGGTCTTTACCCTGTCACTGTGCTTTGTGCTTCTCACAACTGTATTTTGATATCTACCACTGATTTTGCAAAGTTTCCACAATCATTTTTTTCAAATATTTCTTCTGCCTCATTCTTTTTTCACCTTCTGAAATTCCATTTACATGTACCTTAGAGTGTTGATATTGTCCTACAGTTCCTGAATTCTGAGTTCTTTCTCTTTGTATTTCAGTATGGGTAATTTCCATGCACCTTTCTTTGTGTTCATTAATTCTTTACTCAGCAGTGTTGAAGATATTTTTCATTTCTGTATCTGTATTTTTTTTATTTCTAGTGTTCCTGTTTGAGTCTTAACTATTATATTTTTATATTTCTTATTAAATTACCTGTTTGATCGTACATGTTGTCTAACAATTTTTCCATTAGAACCTTTAAAATTTTAAGGGCATTTGTTAAAATTTCCTGTTTGATAATACCAATATCTGCAACATATATGAGACCAGTTTGCATCTTCAGATTGTGCTTGTCTTGCAGACACAGATTGTACTTTCTGTGGTACACACTTTTTTGTTGAAAACCAAACATACTGTTTAAGAGAGTAGAAGAGTAGAAACTAAGGTAAATACTATTAGATGCAGTTACAAATATAGATAGAGATTATCTATCTCTTACAGATATCCCTGCTGTATTTTGTGGATCAGAGCACCACACAGTGATTACCAATGCTAGAGGAGGACTCCAACTTCAACGAGAATATCAAAGGTCATTACTATGCCAGCCACCATGAAAAGAAGTCCAAACACTTTTGCCCACTACATCTTGGTACTGAAGTCACCAAGGAAAACAGTATACAGTCAGGCACTGGGTTGAACACCACTTTGTATAAATAGAGAAAAGACAGAGATCAGCAACGGCCTATGCACATCCCTCTCTTGTTGCAGTAGAAATATCTCCTTTCTTTCCCTCCTTCTCACATGGAGTCTGAAATACTGAAAGCTGGCTGGAGGGCCATTGACCCATATGCCTAAGCTCCTGTGGCAAAAGAGTACACATCGAGTCTGTAAATGGGAAAGATACCCCCACAGAAGACAAAAAGCCAAGCACAGGCTCTGCGGCTTCTTTATCTCTTGGTAAGAAAGTTTTCCAGGCCCAAGGCCCATTCTTATGTGGCCAAGCAGTGATTAAAATATTGTGCACATGAGACTTCCATTCTCAACATATTTTATGGTTATGTTTATGGTTAGTTTTATCTGAGTTTTGTTAGCATTGTGATGTACAATGGGAGGGGAGCATTCTCGATTCTCCTATGTTCTTTTTTTCTCCCTATGTTCTGATTAAGTCCAGTCTTAGATAGGTACTGGCAACCTGGGTCCTGGAGATATGCCTTTTATGCTCCTTCAACTGTAATGAGGGACTTACATATTCCTGACCCTCCTCCAGAGGCAGAGCTTAAGTACTACTTGAAGTGTTGCTATTATAACAATAGAATTTCTGTTTATGAAAGAAAAAATATATTTAAAAAATTAAAAGTTGTACTAATATGGTGCGAACATCAGGTTAG
>RJWJ010021738.1:0-27582 GCA_004363605.1 Indri indri | reverse complement strand
TAAAATTTTACACATCTGCTAGACATTCTCCTCTATGAGAGTGGTAGTCATGCAACATATAAATACATTATATCCATCTTGCTGTGTAATCACTGGACAGGATTTCTTTTTCTCCATAATAATACCAATTATTATAATACTTTCAAAAGATAACCACACTAATAAATTAACCATATAACCCATAATATTTGTAAGTAATAGTTCTAATAATTGTTTTTTAAGAATATAATGAAGAAGTAACTTATGTATATTTATGTGTACTCAGTGGAAGGGATCACAGAGGTTTACTTGATCTAATATCAATTATATTGTAATATGCGCAGTTTCCTGTGATTTAAGTTATACATTCTCTGAGACATCCATTTTATAGGTGCCTTCATGATTCCTATTACACATTTAAAGTAAGAAGCAATGGCCTATAAGACACCAAGAACAACTTACAGAAAGAATAACTGAATTTAAGAAAGTATTTCAGTGACACAGCAAGAAAATAAAAAAGGAAAAAAATCCCTGCCTCATCAGGGTGCATCTATACCAATGGTCCCCAACATTTTTGGCACCAGGGGCTGCATTCATGGAAGACAATTTTTCCACAGACCGGGTTAGAGGGAGAATCGTTTCAGGATGATCCAAGTGCATTTCATGTATTGTGCAGTCAAATCTCTCTGCTGATGGTATCTGTATTTGCAGCCGCTGCCCAGTGCTAGCATCACTGCCTCAGCTCCACCTCGGATCATCAGGCTTTAGATTCTCATAAGGAGAACACAACCTAGATCTCTCGCATGCGCAGTTTACAGTAGGGTCCGCGCTCCTGTGAGAATCTAATGCTGCCACTGATCTGACAGGAGGAGGAGCTTACGCAGTGATGCCAGTGCTGGGGAGCAGCTGTAAATACAGATGAAGCTTCCCTCACTCGCTGCTGCTCAACTCCTGCTGTGCAGCTGATGCCTAACAGGTCGAGGCCCAGGGGTTGGGGACTGCAGATCTATAATGTTTCACTAACAGTATTCTTATTCTCAGTTGGTTATTAAGTGATAGCACGCCTACAAGGGAAACACGGGATCATATTAGAGCAATCTCATTAACCAATCACTCCTGAGAAAAGGACACTGTTCTAGCTGATTCTTGATTCTTAAACTTTTTCCATTTAATTTATCTTGGGCTTTGTATTGTCTATGTGTTCCTCACATATTTATTTATTTTTTGTATATAATACTCAACATACCTTATTTCACAATGCCCAGAGTTTTTTGTCTTAATGGTTAAAGTCTTAAATGGTACAAACTCACACATACACATGACTTCTTACATATATATATATTTCAAAATTTAATGCTGCGAGAGAGAAACTGTGGTGTAGCAAAAAGATTACTAGCTAGTAGATCATGAGAATTACTTCACATGTATAACCCAGGAGCAATATTGATGATCTTTATAACCACATAATTTAAAAATTTTGTTCTAAAATAAAGTCTATTTTCAAGAGATAAAATTACAAGTTTCATATAGCAGTCAAAGGTGAAATGGATTATTAAGATAATGAACATATCCCCAAGATTTTATATCTGAAGTACTTAGATGATTAAGCAAAAATACTGTATTTTTTGTTTTATTGCCAAAAACATCTGCATGATTTTTAAAATTTGTCCATGTTATCCTATATACACATTCACTCCGTATATATTGTCCATATGGCAGTGCTGATTGTACAATGCCCAACCTGTAACACCATGCACGACAGCCCTGGCTCCTCACTCCGAAGACAGAATTATTTTTCTATAATTAATTAACAATGAAGTATACCTGGATTTTATAGCATTATTCACAGATATGAATACACATTAGAAGATAAAATAACTGTTACATAAATACAGATATACTTCTACTATTATCTCTAAAATTGTTACTTACTCTTTATTTTTAAATTTGATGAGGCAATTACTTAGAAAACATGTTTGGCCCTTTTAGCCGGTATCACAAGATTGGTAAGATGCTTTTCTCTTTTGCTGTTATTGAGAAGACTATTCTCTAACATGGGATCAAATATTATCAAATTTTCAGAGACTGCCCCCAGAAAACGCTTGTATTTATTTATGAATAAGTCCAAGCACTTAGTTATTTTTGTCCTCAATTTACGCATAGGGAAACTAATGTCTTCCCACCAACGTGACGTTTTTAGCTCAAGGCTACTCTTCTAATAAATAACCATTGTAACCAAGCTTATCTACCATATCAGTGTTATGTAAACAACACCAACGGTTCCCATTCTGCCAATTAATCATAATGTGCTATATTTAAAAATGGTTTATAGTTCTGTATTTTGATTTGGCATTAAGTAAAGGGTGGAGCAAGGGAGTTTTACCAACATTATTTACTTGCTTTTTTGTTTTTCATTATAATAAAATACAATGAAAGAGATAAGAAACTTGAACAATAGTGAATTCAAAAACAATTTCTAGAATTCCACTTAGTTTTTAAATTATTACTGTATTTTTATTTCAAAAATATATGGAGGTAGAAGTCAAAATCATTTATAACTTTATTAGAAAGAAAAGGCAAAGTTAATGTATTATAAAATCAATTTTCTATGCTTAGTTTTATTATCATAGTATTCATACCATAAACATATTATTCATACCACAATATATTATTAACTATTCTACAATCTTATCTTTTAAAACGTTGTAATATTCTATTAGATGAATGTTTACACTTTTTTTAGCTTTTTCCCTTTAATGGACCTTAATGTAGCTACTAATTTTCATATTCTATTTAGTGATATAAAAACTGCCTTATATAAATATATATTTCCAACTTACAATAGTTTGATTATAAATCCTGTGAAGTTGTACTTCTGTATCGATAATTATGAATATTTTAAGGTGTAAAAGACTTTTTCTTCTGGTACAAAGAAAATCTCATAGTTCTCTTTCCCTAACCCTGTTTAAAAGTTCCATTCATAGAACACTGAACTATATGGCCAAATCTGACAGTGAAACTATGCAGTACCAAGTGTGTATATGTGTACATGCATGGGTGTGAGCTTGTGTGTATGTGTGTGTGTGTGTGTGTGTGTGTGTGTGTGCATATGTTAGGTTATGAAATTGTTTGAAAAGTTTGAAGTATCTATAAGACACACACACATGCACATCAGATGAGTGCATTATTTTTTAAGCTCAATTGTCTCCAAAATGTTATTGCCTTTTGGAAAATAGATGTAAATGTATTTTGTGAAAAAAAATATTGATGATACCAACGACTTTAATTTGGCTTTGTTTAAAATCATTGCAATAATATAAAAGACAGAGAAAAATTAAAATGTATAATATGCTAATGTGCCTTACCTTTACAGAATGGAATTTTAGGTTTACAAAAAAAAAAAAAAAAAAGAAAGAAAAAGAGAGAGATAATTAGTTTTTTTGGTCAATGATATTTAGTCACATTCAAGTGACTTTAGGAAGTACAGTTTTCTCCTTAGAAATAAACTATAAGATCAAGCAAAAAAGATACCTAAGTGAGAGATATGTAATATGACATGTAAAAGTTAAAGGATCATTAACAGGCAAAACTTGGCTGTAACTTGATTGAATATATTGACCTATACAAAATGAAACATCAATCAGATGGCATGTTGGTTAACCAAAGTAATTACTTAAGGGGAATTGCTAGAGGTAATCACTGGTAGTGCCAGTCTAAAACACAGTCCCGGGATGAATGTGTCCCAACATATAATGAAGTCTCTAGCTTCCGGCTCTGACGAATTCAAACCCACGTCCCTGCTGACACGCCACGAAAATCCATGGGAACTTTAATTCAGACCCACCCATATTGTTTAAAACTGAATTTATTATCATGTCCATGATCCAATCCCAATCTGCTTTGCACCTATATTTTCTATCTTTTGGTTTTAGTCTTAATAGATGTTGCCACCATATATTTATTTGCTCAGGCCATAACTTGATAACCATTTTTAAACACATTCTTTTCTTTTAGCTCTTGTTCCAGTCAACACATTTTTTGAAATTATCTTTAAAACACCTCTCACTTTTTCTGACCTACATTATTTCGTTAACTACGTAGTTGATATCTCCTATCCTTGACCTATATCCTTCCCACAAATGCTGGAACTATTATTTTTTGAATTACCATATGCTCATGTTGTTTCCTGGTTTAAATCATGTCAATGTTTATCCTTTTCTTTTTAGCCACATCCAAGATGGCTGTTAAAGCACACAAAGTCATCCGTGATGTGACTGGCTTGACGGTTAAGCCTCTACTCAGTCTCCCAGTCCTCAGTAGTACCAAGGCATTTAAAATTTTAATATCTCTTTCAAAATCCCAGTCTACAAAATTGTTTTAAACAACATAAGACATAGTAAAGCTAAGGTTCAGGAATATCCACGTAATGTGTTATCAGGATACTCAATCTGGCAATCAAAGTTCATAAACAGGTAATAAAAATTATGTATTTTAAGCAGAAACTGATTACAGAGGTTTAGGTACTTATGCAACTGTTGAGAAGGCTGTACGGGCAGGCTCCAGTGCTGGCCTGGATAAGTGCCTTTCTGCTAATCATCACAGAACTTGCCCACCAAGAGAACTGGAACCATTACTGTGTTCAGAAAGTCATAGTGCCAACTGTGGGATGCATGACTAAGCCATTCAACCACATCCTGGGGATAAAGATAACTTTCATAAATTTTGGCTTCAGGAACACAACTGGCTTCAGTCTGGGAATCAGGAAGTGGCCTCCAGATCACTTCGCTCCAGACCAAGCTTCAGCAGCAAGATTAGAACCAACATGTAGCTAGGACCTCACGAATGCTAGCTGCAAGTGAAATAAGCCAACTGCTGAAGGACAAATGTACATGATTCCACTGAAAGGAGCCATCTCTAAGATAGTCAACCTCTTAGCAGCAAAGAATACAGTAGTGATTACCAGGAGCTTGGGTGTGGGCAAATGGGGAGTTGTTCAATGGGCATCAAGTTTCAGTTGTGTTAGATCAATTAGTTCTTGAGATCTGCTGCACACCATAGTGCCTATAATTAACAATACAGTAATGTGCACTGCAAAATTTGTTAAAAAGGTAGATCTCAAAAAAAAAATAGTAAACAGGGAAAACATGGGAGGTGTTGCATATGTCTATCACCTTGGTTATAGTGATGGTATCATGGGTGTTTGCATATTTCAAACTCATCAAACTGTATACATTACATATGTGCAGTTCTTTGTATAGCAATTGTACTTCAATAAAGCTGTTTTATAAAAATGAATCCTAGCTGCAAGGTGGTCTAGGAAACATAGTTTATATCTTTCCTACAGTCCTAGATGACAGACTGGAATGAAATTGGAAGAGGTGGCTTATCTAACATTTCTACCATTATCTGACTATGCAGCAAGAGCAGTAACAACCACACTATAATGATACTGCTAGAAATTATATTAATTATTTATTTTAAAAGTCATGTAAATTATCAACTTTACGTAAGAGGATATGAATTTATGCATGTATTTTATAGTTAAAATCAAAAGAATACATATCGAACACATTTTCTATGTGAAAAGCTGTACCAAATGTAAATAAAATACCCATCCTGCTAAGCACACATGTATTTTACTTAACAGGAAGTACAATATTAAAGAAAATTAAATTCTTTAATAATTACATTAAATGTAACTATGATTTTTATAGCTTATATTGTACTCTTTGCTGAAATTTTCCATCTACAATTTCCAACTCTTCGTCTAATATTTAAATTATCACTTAGTTTATTGTGCAGGACTTGAATACAGAATCTTAGAAAATTCTTGCCATTACAAAAACCTATTAACAATTCTTGTGCCTCCACTAACGAAATGTCTTTACAAAGTTATGTAATCACTTAGCACAGATGGTGAAAATCCATAACATGGACCAGTTACCCTAAGCTCAGTTGACCTAATCAAAATTAACATCCACATTAGAAAATTTTATTATCCATTCATAAAATTCAGTGGCATAACATAAATGTTATGCCATCTTAGGTCTTGCATCAGTAATTGATTTGTTTATGATACAAACTAATTCTCAATATTCTGTCTCTTTCCCAACAATAACAAGTAGCATCATGAACAGGGAAGGTTATTATTTACTAGCCACAGCCCAATGTTCCATGTAACCAAATCCTTTGTGAGAGCATCCTGCCACATAATCAGATCCTGTGAATTGTCAAAGGCAATTTTGTAAACATATATTCATTTAAATCCTCGGTAAGCTTGGTATAGTGTAGGATAAGTACATTTTTCTTTTCTTTTTTTCCCCTCTGTTGTTGTATTCTAACTTCTTGTGTATGGAGTAATTACATTTCTTAAAAATATAATTCCACTGTGGAAAAATAATAAATTCTCTATTCACCAATAACAAATACTAGCCTTTGAAGCTCACTACATTAAATTATTATGACTTGATTTGCTTATAATTTTCTCCAAGGATAAGTTCCTTACAAGGTATTTTAAAGGTAGTTTTCTGAAATTTCAATAAATACTTTTGCTGAGCCATCTTAGAGTTTAATAACAACTCAGTACACAGTCCAAAGCTTATCAAAATTTGTCTGGGTATGTTCACACAGACATTCACACCCACACATCAAATCACACTCCTTTCCAAAGAGTAATTTTCTGTGTAATTTGCGTCTTTGCCTTAGTTTTATTTGTAGCTGACAGGCAGTTGAACACTGTCAGGTTTTGTTTACTCTTGGTAACAACGAGCCAATGCTCTTCATCACGAGGTTCATGCTATTGATTAAAATGACTAAGCCAAAAATCCATCTGCACCTCTTTGCAGAGGCCAGATGACTCACCACTAATAATGAAAAAGGTATTACATAGTAATTCTTACAGGACAACAATTGCTTAATCTCTGAAGAATAATAGTGGAGAGATAGGCCCCTAGTCTCTTAAAACTTACTTACATGCTCTAGAAAAATCAGCTAGGAGACAATTTCTTCAGTCAACAATAACTTTAAAAATATTAAATATACACTCTTGGACTCAGTGCAATTAGAAAGAACAAAAGACATGGAGAAATGCGTCCGTATCCTTAGGGAGTGCAGGTTAATGAAACCTAGACAAAGAAAACAGTAAGAGAACAGAGAAAGAGGACAAAGCGAAAGTAAGTAGAGAATGAGAGGGAACCGAAGCCAGCGGCGAGGAAGGAATCGCAAGGGTATTTTGCTTTAATCAAAAGTGTCTGAAGAAGGAACGGATTGTTTCAGTTTGGAGGAGAACATGGAAGCTGGACTTTCTAGGCAAAGCCGTAGGACATGGGCTTAAGAGTTGTAGGATTTAGTGGAAAGGATAGAACCCTCTCCGTTGGGAGCATCTCTTCCCTACTTATGTGTCGTCTATGTTCAATAATATAAAAATGATTATAATCATCATTTTAAACATAATTACATATTAATTAAAATGACAATATAATCACAATCATAGGGAGCTCCCCTAGTGCAACGGTCTTGTCTTTTGCCTCAGTCTCTTAAGCCCTTGGCGGGGTGAAGGCAGTGATGTGCGTGACTGACGCATTGGGCAGACGTAACTCATGTGTTTGAACAAGCCCCATCCTCTGGCTTTACGAAGATCCGCTGCGGGATGGCAGGATACTCCTCTCTGCTGTAAGTGTACGTGGGCAGGCTAGCGGGGCTAGGCTACAGTTGTTCACTGCCTTCAGTACTGCCTGTGACCACCAGGCATGTTTAAATTCAAAGTTAAATTCAAAGTACTGTGATAAAGTCACTGGGCAGGTCTAGGCTTCAGCCATCAGTAAAGTAGGTACTAATCTACATTTACCAACTCCTGCGTCTGTACTCTCAATCCCACCTGCATGTTGTCAGGGAACGAAGCGTAAGTACCACTGAGCACCTCAAACACCAACCGGCTTGTAGTTTAACAATGAGAAAAACTAGAGCATGACACTTTTAAGATCTTTTCCATATCTCAGTGTTTGTGATTTAACCCCATTTAAACCCAAAGGCCAATTTCAATCGGACACATTATATAAAAATTACACGAAACGGGCTTATACATCTATTCATATTAATATACAACAAACCTGTAAAGTAATGCTTGTTACTAAAAAAAAAAAACAAAAAAAACTTTCTGGTCAAAAATTTCTGTTTTGGACTCATATAGTTATCCATACACTGTTGGACGACAATACATACTACAGTGTTCCACAGTCTAACATGATCTCTACCTCATCATAAGAAATGGTGACATTTTAATTTTGTTCAAGTAGACCAACACTATAAATGTACCTGCTTTAATAAAATCTGTTTCATTAGTTGTGAGTTTACTGCCCCCACAAACCCCTAATCCCTGGAGAATATTACTACTTGCGAGCACCACGGTGTTGATCAGTCAGTGCCAAAACTCACAACTAATGGACACGGTGAGCACTGTAGAGGGGAAGGGCATGCCTCTAATCCTCGCTTGGGTGAGGCAAAGACATAAAATGTAACCAAAATGTTTGTACCCTTAAAATATCCTGAAATTAAAAAAAAAATCTGTTTCCTTTTAAATAAAAATAGACAAACATTCTATTCTCTAATTTTGTGTATTTTTTTCCTTTTAAAAATTCCAATTTATTATAAACCGTTAGTCATTAGCCTTTGCTTTTTGGTAAAAGCATTAGAGCAAAGGTTAAAAGCATATGAATTTGGAAACAAATGTATTTTCTTCCATTTTAAAGAGAATTTCCCTAACCCTAATAGTGCTAGCCAGGAAGCTACAACCTGTATTCTTTTTTTGAACTAAAATGTGAGCTTTTACCTATGGAAAGAGTCAAGGCGAATTCACGCTATCAAGTGTGAGAACTTAGATGCACTTAGCAGTGCCACCCGTAATAATCGTAAGACGCTAACAGCATGGATCCTATAAAAGTTACTTCAGCAAAGAAGTTGAGAGAGAAAAAATCCATTTTTGAAACCTCTATTAATTGTGAACTAAATAATCCAGACCTACTCTTTTGCTAAATACAAGCAGAAAATCTGTACAGCTATAATCGTCATTTGTATTAAAGAGTTAGGAAAATAGGAATTACAAGTTAAAGAAGAGCAAAGCCCCTGAGAATAAGTCTGGTCTGAGGACATGCCTTTGCTCAGCATGGGTCACCGATTCTGGGGGAGATGGCTGAGGGGCTGAGCAATACTTTTTCACAGATCTTGGAGAGTGCTACTCTGGGAGGAAGGAAGACTAGAAGACAGCTCTGTGCAGTTTTTCAGGCTGTCAACCAAAACTTTAGTTCCTTTTCCTACTGAGAAGAGTAGTGCAGTTGGACAAAATAATGGGCTTACTTCTTTGCATTTCTTTTCTCTTCTGATCTCAGGCCAGCGTATACTTGCTGTTTTGGTAGCTTTCCTACACCTTCAGAGAAATGTATTTTAAATGTTCTTCCAGATAGTCTATTGAGTATTTTGGTGAGAACCACTGAGCCCACAGTTGCCTGAAGAACTCTCTCCACGATGGATACATGACAGGTAGATAGACAGAGGTCCAGACACAGAACAGACATAGCAATAGCTATAGATACAGTTATAAATACAGGTAAATGAAGATATAAATGAAGAAAGAATACTAAGATACAGGATGACTTAATGCCTTTTGCAACAATTTGGATGGAACTGGAGACCATTATTCTCAGAGAAGTATCTAAAGAGTGGAAAAACAAACATCACGTGTACCCATTATTAAATTGGAACCCACCGATGAGCACATGTATGCACAGAGGGAAGGGAATCTCAATGGCAACCAATAAGGGAGAGGAGGTAGGAGGGGAGGGGCAAAACCTACCTAATGGGTACAATGAACACTATCTGGGTGACAGGCACACTTTTAACTCTGACTCGAGCATTAAAAAAGTGATCCATGTAACCAAAAACATTTGTACCCGCATAATACTTTGACATTTTGAAAAAGGGCAATGTTAAGAAGAATTTTAAAAATATTACTGGATGAGTTTACCTATCTTTTCCCTGTTTTCTGAGTTTAACAAATATTCTTTATTCTCCCAAAGGTCGGTTTCATGTTGTTCTTTGACTAACAGGAGGCTCTGAGCTGGCTTTTCTTCTTTAGTAGTATTTTTGTTGCAGGATGAGAAGGAAAGCAAGAAGGTTCTAAGAAGAATGGTCACTAGTTTTGAAATCATTCAGAGGAGGTAGGACTTGAGGAAAAGGAAACATTGTCTGAAGATTTCTGAAGTTTTTTGTTTAATGAAATCAAATGATGCTCCACCCCCTTTTCAACTGAGCAAGCCCTGTTAATTCAACATACAATAAAAAACATAGTGTAGCTGTACTGATCTTCTTTGATTTCTACTCCATACAGGTAATGGACCATGTAGGTCTGAAATTCATCAGGTTTAAGTAAAAAAAAAATAGTGAAAAAACAGAAAAGTCTTTAAGATTGAAATTTTACCTTTTAGCTTCTGTGTGTAATTCAATATTTAATTTCTGCAACATTACTCATTTTATACACTATATTCAATGAGGATGCTCTACTCTTCCCACCACCTGATATTGTGTAAACTGATATTCTACTGGCCACGTCTGACAAAGTGGGAATATTGACAGATTACTTACCATTTTGGGCAGTTAAATTCATAAGCCAATTTTCTTAGTCTTAGAATGAAAATAGTGATGAGGTGAGAAGCGTAGGCTCTTCTTCACACACAATTCCTCTTACATGTCCTAACAAAAGAGAAAAATGACAAGACAAAAAACATCATTTTCAAATTTAAATTGTCTGGGAAATATTTTTTGTTATAATGATATTCTTTGCCTCATTTAAATTGTGCAGCTGCTTATTGGGAGAAAAACCATATTAAAGATACAATATGAAAAAACACATTTTACAATTAATAAGCTTAAAATGTCAATGAAATAAACCCCAAATAAACTTTTACTAAAAGTTTTAATGTTTCAAAGGCCCAACAGTAAATTCAAATACTGCCATGTGTGCCAAAAATTTGTTTTCTGAAATTTAAGACAAATAGGAGGAAATAAGTAATGAGTGGAATAAGAGAATGATGCTTACTTGTTAAATCGGAATATTTTTAAATATTATATTTGTTACAGAAAAATATAAATTGCTTTCTTTAATAAACGGACTTACAAATATTATTTTTTACTCCCAGAAAAATGTTTGGCCACTAATGTTGTATTCCTACTCCAATTAATTTACAAAATGTTAATATGCATGTATACACATACACATATATTATAGAACACACACACTAAGAGGGTGAGCGAGAGAGAGAGAGAGAAGAGAGGAGACGGACTATATATTAGGCACTCCATTTTACTGTTTACTGTTGAGACAACAGTTCTATGAAGTAGGCACTCTTAGCCCTATTTCAAAGATGAGGAAACAGGCCCAGAGTGGTTATGTAAACCCTTCCATTAAAGTTCTATGTTCATCAAACTAAGCCCACCCTTTCTAGTGGTCTGGGTTCTCCTAACAATGTTCTTTTCAATTAAACACTAACTATTTTATGCAATTTCAACATAACTGTTGTATAAATAAAACACAGAAATGTCCAAGCTCTGCAACATGTTTCTTGCTCTGCTAAGTAAAAGACTGTCAATTTATTTTTATTTACCTTTCTAGCTCTCTAGGAACTTAAATAGCTAGTGTATTTTCTCTAAGTGAGATAGATAGTATTTCAGGGAAATCAATTAATATTTGATTGATAAGTTATAGCACTAGTTCTTGAGTTTTACCTAGGATTTTGCTAAAAATATACTACTTGGGGTCCATACCCAGAGATAATGATTCAGATTTCTGATAGAGTCAAGTAGACAGAAATATAACAAATTCCCACGTGATTTTGATGCAAATGATCCCAGTGCCATCCTCTGGGAAACACTGTCTAAAGGAGAGATTTGGGTTTAAATCATGTCATCCATTGTGGGAGCATCTACTATTCTTTTATTTAGGAGATACATACGCATATCTATATCTGTATCTATATAGGAGAGAGAGAGAGAAAGGGAGAAGAAAATAGAAAAAATATATTCACATACATATAAATATACTATTGTAGACCACGTTATCTTTTACTATGAAGGATTAAAGCCAAGATAATAACAAAATTGCATATGGAGAACAATTTAACTTAATTTGGGTAGCTATACCTGCCGGGTCTGCAAGTATAATTTAATTAAAAATGAAAACGTGATATTTGGGTAATATGTTTTTGAACCTTCTATCTAATTACCAACTATAAGTGCACTGACCTCATGCTGCTTCTAAACAACTGAAAATAACACACAATATATTTCCCTAATGTTCCTTACAGAGTAAGTGCAGTTAGCCAAAAGTAAGTGTTTACTTTCACATTTCCATTTAAGCTAATATATGTGTTGTGTTAACATTTAGAACCTTAGAAAAATTGAAATTATTAAATTTCTGTCCTAACAGAAAAAGTTTATGAAAGCATTATTTTGTTAAATATTTCCCGTCTTTCATAAACTTCTTTGACGCAAATGAGGATTTGAAATAAAAATAAACCCTATGAAAATAAATTGTAAATGTCAAAAATAAGTTATATTTTCTATAAAAGTGTGAAAATTTTCCTTGGTTATGTTTGCTCTCATGAAGATAATAACTGATGCTTTGGTACTCAAATGCAACCTGCTTAAAGGTGGTCAATTTCTTTTTTTAATTAAATGTCGCTCAATTTAGAGTGTTAGCTATTATATAACACATTTATTTGTGCAATGTCCTCTTCTCATAACCCACTCTCAGGTTCTGAGCACTGGGAAATTATGAATATGGAAATAACTTACATGTATGCCACCTTTATTTGAATCAGTATGCGAAGACATTTCAAGAAGATGATTTTATGGTAAGCAGTGATGCCATGGAATTGACTGGCCCCCCAAAATGATGGTCTGATTTTGGTGTGACACATCTGCTAGTCAATAAAGTGATCTCATGCAAGTCAGCTTCCATGCTTTTGTTCATAAAATAGAGTTACTATCATACACATGAGGATCTTACTGGGACTAACAAGCATTTATTAGGACTAACAATAACTAGGATTGTACATTGATGTGTTCTTTGCACTGTAATACTTCATAAAACATAAAATATTTTTATATCAGATTTTTCAGATATATTGGGTGGAATTATACATAATTCCCCCAAATGCTGTCAGAAATAGAAACATGATTTGAGTTTACAATATTAAAATATTTTAATGTCCTCGTGAAGAAATAAATACATTCAATCTTTTATTATCGACCATATCCACAAAGTAAATATTTCAGAAGAAAAACATATCAGTTCACAAATATTTTTAGAAAGTAAAGACACTTTCTTGAAGGGGGTGGTGGTGATATGGTTGTTAAGATGTAAAATTGTTTCATTTTAACTAATCTATTTTCTTTTTGCCTGTATTCTTTATTTCTCTTTCTCCTTATTTCTCAATCTTCTGTATTTTTCTCTCTATAGCCTGTTTCTGCTCCATTCCCTTCACAGTTCAGCTAAAAACATTCGTTTCTTTGTATCTGTTTTCATATGGGCTGCTCTACTAATTATCAATTCAAGCATAGGTTAGGTGCAGATTTTGTAATCCTTAACTTACCAAAAAGGAGATAGTGTTCCTTCTTCAATATCAATATGTACGGATGTATTGATATATATTTTAGATTTCAGTATTTAATCATTTATAAAATATATATTTTTCATAAGATATATAAAGCATATTATATAGCCAGGAACTATTCTTATGACAGAAATGTAAGAATATGAATATGGGTCATCAAAATAAAACTAATAAATAACCTAGAGAAGATAAAAACATGCCAGGAACTACAATTTAAAAAGCTATAGATTATATGAGAGGACTGCACCAAATAGTCTGGGAATACAAGAGAAGGAGCTCCTACATCTTTCTGGAGGCGAAGGGGTACAGACAGAGTACAAAGAAGGAAGAATATATTTGAGTGAATACTGGGCAGTATTTTGGCAGGAAGACTCGCAGTGCAGTGCTCACGCAAGAAGATGGAATGTGAATACAGCCTAATCCTGAAAGAGCTCTGTGAGGTCGGGGCCCGGAGCATATTTGTGTACTGAGAGCTGAAACTGCAAAAGGGGAAATAAGAAATAGACTGAAATTTAAGCAACGCTGTAAGTGGTAAGGTGCCTGGATTTTGTTTTCAGGATAAATGAGGAGTCCCAGGGAAAATGAGGAAGGTAATATATGATCTGTTAAAGATAGCTCTTTGGCATTTACGGGAAGCATTAATTAGATTCAGGTAGTGAAGCCAATTAGAGTCTGGGGCAGGGGGGATCGTAAGCGGTTACAGTGGAGTCATTTGCACACAAGGTTTGAGTCTAAATTTATAGCCTCAGGTATAAATAGCATATAGCCAATATCTCCCATGAAAATTAGCTAGGAATATTAGATATTGGAAGCCAAAATAGCATCTCTCTGTAAATACAAAATAAGAGTCTCTGTTACTTAGGATTTTACCTTTGTTGTTCAAAACTGTGTTCCTTGTGACGCCTGACACATATCATATGCTTAGTAAATATTGGCTGAAAAATTAGTTAAAATAGCCAGGTTGTTTTCCCGTGTTGGTAGAAAATAATTTTATCTGTTTGTTTGCTTGTGTTTTTGGCTTAGGACTAGATGTACGTGGGGAGCTTACTGTTAGGGTTCATACTGCATGAAAATACATTTTTTTTCCATAGGCTGGGAAAATGTTCAGTGAACAAATAGTTACACAGTGGGAGGCATTTGGGACCTAGGAGTGGAGAAAAAACAGATCCCAAATCCTGGTTTCATGCTGACTGAGGGCAGGGCATGGATCCGCCGAGTGAAACGGAGAGATAAATGGAATGTGTTTCACTCCCTCTCTTTCTCTGTTCCTCTTTTTCAATCTTTCCTTGAGTATATTTAAGGAACAAGTTAGGAGGAGCCCCACAGAAGAATTTCCCAGACAACCGAGACGACAGCTAATTTCTCCCTCTTCCCGCCATCTCACCAGAGTATTTCTTCTGGCCCCAGGCTTCACCTACAAACCGCAGGGAGAACACTAACCAAAGAAAAGGGAGACGATGGCTGTCCAGGTGCATCTCCTCAGTCGCTGTTTTCATCAACTCCTGGCCTCAACCTGGATTCGGTACACCCTGTCCGTGGAACACTGACGCGGTGGCCGGAACTGTTGCCATCAGTTTCCGCAACAGATGAAGCGGGACTGGTGGAAGCTGAGCAGCTTTCTCTTGCACGCGTCCTCACAGCCCCCTCGGGCTCGCGCCGCGCTGTGCCGCAGTCAGCCATCCCCACGCTCACGCCGGCGAAATGAACTTCCGGTTCCGTCGGCGGTTGTTAGGGTTTGAAGGTCCGCTGCCTTCTGAAAGCAGCAGGAAGTCATCAAGTTTCATCTTGAAACTTAATCTCCAATGTGGCAATATTGAAAGGTGAGGCCTTTCAATAAGTAAGTGGCATTCGGATCATGAGGACACTGCCCTCATCAGTGAATCAAACTTGTGCATCTGAGAGGCACAAGGCATAGTGTGTATCACAGAGAGTTTTTGCACTTCCCCCAAACGCTTGACCTCAACTACGCTGGGGGTTGCACCGCATGCTAATTGGAGAATCTTGACCACCACAGACATAGCCTCATCTCTTAAAACCATAACTGAGGTTTTCCACAGCTCTATTTCACCCACTTTAGTGGGATTTGCAGCATCTCCACTGCTCAGGTCCAACTACACCAATGCCACGGAGAAAAGTGTCTTACAACGCATGCTGGGTGGGCTGGGTTACAGAATCAGGAAGTTCAGGGAGCTAGCACTCTCTGATGGAAACTCCAGCCAATGGCAGACACAAGTGAGAAAGGGTCTGGCAGATGAATGCCTGAGCTCTTTATCCCCTGGGCAGACTGTTCTGAGGAAAGCTAGTTACACATGGCTCATCTGGAGAAATTATGTGTGACCAAGCAAATTGCTTTATTTTCTTGTAAGACTGTGATCCCAAATTACACACAAACATGTATCTGCTTTCTTTTCTTCCCTGAATCATTTCCCCTTTGTTCTAAATATGACTTTTCTGGGATCGTGTCTTCAAACAGAGCATTAACACATATATATTACACTGGATTATCTGTTCGAAACTAGAATTAAAAAATAAACATTTTTTAGTTTTAAATGACTTAATATATGCAGACCTTGAAGAACAATGCCTAATCCATTGTAAACAATATGTATGACATGGCTACTTTTAGTATCATTATTAATATTACAATAAGGAGATAAAATATGAGCTTAATCAGCATATGCCATTATTTGCATTATTAAATGTAAAAATAGGAAGATTGGAAGTAATTATTGCATAATAAAATGCATTTATATATTACATAAAATTATATATTCTCTTATGTAGATCATTATTATGATACTCAAAAAATTATTAAAGGATATTAGAGAAAAACTGATCTTCAGAGAGAGAATATAATATTTATTCATTCTTTTAGTATTTATTCATCTATTTATTTGCTATAATAATAAACATATAAGAATCAGCATTAAATATACATGTACATACAAAATATGCCAAATATTTTAAGTAATCATAAATTAGCTAGAAGTGAAATTTTTGTTCAATTTGTATTTATTGTTATACATGTTTACTTAAAATGTCTAATAAAGTGATTACAAAAATTCTAAGCCATATAAATTATGTTAGTTATAACAGTAAATGTTATAAAATATAGCTACATTTTGAAATTAGCAAATATTAGAAAAATGCATAAAACAAAAACAGAAATAGATTAAACTTCTTCAGAATCAGCAAATAATAACTCTGTGGTTGAAATAGAGAAATCAGACTGAGTTTTTCAGTGGAAATCCTTGCATTTATGAACGCTGCTATAGTTTCAAGGGTTTCAGGGAAATAAAACTTCCGAGTTGAGAAAGGCTTAGGCCGGGTCTTTTTTCTGCAACCTGAGACACATTTTCTGGAAAGAGATATTTGTACAAATGAAGAAACTAATGATAAATGGAAGATATGAAAGTAGCCAAAAGAAAAGCTAAATAATTTAGGAGTGATGACTAAGTCATATTTACGACATCACTTATACTAGCAAAGAAATGTCCCTACACCAAACTGAATATCTTTAAATTATGAGCTGGAGATTTGAAATAACTTTTTTTTAAAGTACAAAATACTATTATTTTGTTTTTTACTTTTTCTACATAACACATTTTCAATATGTTTATTTGAGAAAATAAAAAATTTGAAAAGAAAATTAAAAAATCACTCCTCATTCTATCATATCTTAATAACTGCTTTTACCGTGAAAGTATTTTTGTCTTTTACTCAGTTAATTCTTGTCATTATATTATATCTTCAATTATATAATCTTTTTTCCATTAGTGAGTATCTGGTAAACATTTTTCTATTACCAAAAACAGCCTTTGAAAACAATTTAAACAGTTGTGCTTTATTCTATGATCTGTTTACGGCATAATACACTTAGTGATTTATTTATTATAAAAATAATTACTTCCTCTGTGGTGGTTTTGACCTGTGTCAACCTAAGTAATCTCGTACTACATTTCCCACATTCCTTTCCCCATAGAGTTCTGGGATTGAATCAACCACAAGAGAAACATATGTGAGATGGTATAGCAGAAGTTAAGTTCTGAAGGTCAGAGAAGGGGCCAAACGCAGCTGCAGTTTGCACGTGTTGTCAATGATCACTTCCTTACCCTTTCGAGGAGTGTGTGGTAGTGGGGAGGGGGTTCTCCAGGCCCATAGTTACTTCTCCCACTGAATGTTCTCCTTCAACTTCTCTGCATCTTGGACCAGGAACACTTATCACTCTCTGGTGAAGCGGTCAAGCAGGTGACTTTGCAGATTCAAGCTGGAAGCAATGATGCCATTGCCAAGGTTGTCCTCAGGGGCTCTAGTTCTCTATGTGAGCTCCAGTTTGTCCTGATCTGCCAATCATTTCGTGTGTCTAGTCATCTTCCTAACGTCAGAGCCTGATGACACACAGTGATTCTAGATCCACCACCAGAAGCAGAGGCAACAGCGTTGCACAGTTTGTTTGCCAGCTCCCACAACGGTGCAAGGTCAAATCCTCATACTAAATCCCTGATGCCATATCACTCAGGTCCTACTTTCCTGATCAGATTGATACACTTTTGTCTCAGAAAAATAAACTTGGTCTGCAACACTCATTACTTCTATAGGATTAGTTTCTTGTAATAAAATCGGAGTGTCAAAATTCCCCGAGAGTAACTAAGCTCAAATTTGAGTTCATGTTGATTTGGAGATCAAATTTCCACCTTTTCTAAATTACGTTTCCCAATACCCCTCATATTTCTACCTCTTACCCCTGGAAAAAAAAAAAAGTTTAAAATTTTGCCTGTGCAACTAGTAAAATGTAAATTCTTGGTAAAGGAATAGACTTAAGGTAAGCTGCAAATAGGCTTATATTACAAATAGGGCTTAGAAAAAATGAATCTAATCAAAAGGGAAAAACAGACCTCGGTTAAGAAGAGTTAGTGGAAAACCAAATAAAAATTTTAGAATAAAACCTGTAGAGTAAAAAGTTCTTGAAAATATCAAGACTGATTATTTCTTCAGTTTCTGAATGTATTTTAAAATCAGACATCCTTTTTCAGATTCTCCATATTGGCTCAATAACCAATGAACTATGTCTATTATTGTAGTAAAAAGCCAAGTAGGAGCCCTGGTAACTACAAACCAAAGCATTAAACTAAATGTGGTATTAATTGCATGAGGGAGTTCTAGAGATTAGTGAAGGCATCAAATGTTATATGTGTAGGGGTGCTGATTTCTATCACATTCATAATTAACTTGCACGTTTGGTCTGTGCAAAAGCCAAATAAAATAAGTTGAGAAAAATAACTTGGGTTTACCATAACCAAATCAGGTTGTGACTCAGACTGAAGCTTCCCAAATGTGACTTTGTTGCTGGGTCAGATCAGCACAGCCCAGCTTCTGACAAGCAGCTATTGCTCTTTCAAATGACTTTCTTTTGTGAATCACAGAAATTGCTAAATAAACTCAGAAAAATATTCATTTACCTGGAAGTGAATGTGTATACCTTAACAATCTTATCTCATATATAAGTGAATTATCCTGAAAAATGTGTAATATGCAAATACTAACCAAAAGATGATATAAGCTATACTTGTAGCAAAGCAAACTTTAAATCAAAATGCATCATACAGATAAAGATTTCATAACAATGATGATAATTCTATAGGTAGATATAATAATACTAAATGAATGTGAACAAAACCTAACATCAATATACCCCCCAAATTGCAACAAGTATTAAAAAAAGAAAACTTCACTATGAAAATTGGAGACTTAAGTCTTCCATTCTCAGTAACTATTATTAGTTAAAGAAGCAAAAAAAATCAGCAAGGTTATAGGAGACATCAATAATATAATGAATAAAATTGACTTAGTTGACACATACAGAGAGGCACACACCCACAACTGATTCTTTTTAATTGAACACAAAACATTTGCCAAAATTGAACGTATGGAGGTAGGCCATAAAGCAATTCTTGATATATTTCAAAGGACTGAAACTACACAGATTTTTACCTTGATCACCTGGAATTAAATTAGAAAACTAATAATAACAACAACAACAGCAACGACACAAAAAATAACTGGGAAATTCACAAATCCCAGCTGCGTGGGAGTTAAACAATATCTATCTAGATATTAAATAGACCAAAAGCAATATAAAAGTAAGTGTTAGGAAATATTTCAAGTTAATGAAAATGAAAATGTGATACCTGAAAACTTTTAGTAATCACATAATATGATATCTTTACGACCTTGGATAAGACAAAGATTTCTCAAATAGAAGAAAGCAGCAATAACAACGAAGCACCTTCCATGATGGAAACAGATAATTGTACTATATCAAGATTAAATTTTCTACTTATCAGAATAAACTATTATGACTATTAGGGTGGGAACTCATACTGCAGGCTTAGAAAGAATTCTCTACTCAAAGATTAGCATAGGTTTGAAGCAAGAAGTTTATTTTACTTTCCAAGAGACGAAAGGGCACAGCATGAAAGAAAGTAGTAGTGCTAGCCCAGAGGATGTTAGGGAGGGAGATTTTATTGTTGTAGAATGATAGCAGAGAGCAGTTGTGTTTTTTGGTTTTTGTTTTTTTTCCTGCTAGGCTGGCTTTATTGGTCTCCTCAGAATGTGCTCTGGCAGATTTGGGGAGGGCTGTGCTGTTTGTCCACTCAGTGCTTTTAAAGTGCTGTAAAACAAATTCTTAAAGACAATAAGTTAAGCCACAGGTGGTTAAGCAAACAAAGGGATATTGTGTGCAGTGATTGTTCTTCTTTATTTTAATGCTAGATGGCTTACTAACAATGCCGTCCTTTCAATGGGAAATAAAAGGCAACTCACAGAGTGCAGAAAGGTAGTCACAATATTTAGTCTGTGAAGTTGTCTTCAGACTGTATATGAATTCTTATAAATCAAAAAGAAATTGATAAACAACCCAATAGAAAAAATGGGGAAAAGACTTGAAAAAGTATTTCACAAAAGAGATCTCCATGTACCAATAAACACATTGTGTATTACTCAATTTTATCAATCATAAGAGAGATGCATATTAAAAGTATAATATACTACCACTACATATCCATAAGGATAGATTAAAAAGAAACTAGAAAATGTCTAGCTTTGGAGACTATGTGGAGATAGCAGAATTTATAAACACTGCTGATATAAGTGTAAATTGATAAAAATAACTTTGGAAAACTATTTGGTAACATCTATTATAATTAATTATATGCATGCCCTGTACTCTAGCAATTCCTCCTGTAAGTATATGCCCAAAAGAAATGCAAGCATATATTCACCAAAAACATGTACTAGGTTATTCATAGCAGCACTGTTTGTAAGAGCCAACGTTGTCTCACTGTGCAGTGGAGGCACACAAAGTGGTATATCCTTATAAGATGTCACAGGCAACTGTGAGTATGAGCAAACTAAAACCATATTCAATAAAAAATATATTTCATAGACTTAACTTTCAACAAAATTCACACAAAAATAGAGCATATTCATACCATTTTTATGAAATAATAAATTAAAAAGGAAAGTGAAACTATGGTGTTACAGGCCCAAATAGTACTCATTCTTTCTAGATGTTACTGGAAGGGAGTATATAAAGGGTTTTTAGGACCCTGGTGATGCTCCATTTCTTGATCAGTTTCCAGTAAAATGGTTATGATTCAACTCTTGAAAACTCTATATACTTATTATTTGTACACTTCTATTTATGCATATTATATAATAAAATATTATACAACAGATATCATTTTTGTTTAGTAAATTGTTTCCCTTCTAAATTTTTTAGTGATTTTCTTAAGATCATTATAATAATAGAAATCAACATTTTAAAAGTTATAACTTCACATAGATTTAAATTTACTAACGAGTGACAAACTCCACAACAACTTTAGACACTTTGTGGTATAATTAACCAAGAAAAAATATAGGTCATTAAGACACTCTAATGTTGATATTGTAGCTTGTGATAACACACGACTTTTCGGTAGCAGATTTTAGGGGATATGAATAATCTTAAGAGCTAGGCCATTAGGGTGTAATAGTTATCATAATATAAAGTCACTCCTGAAGAGAATATGTGCCAGATGCAGTCCTGTGCCCTCAAGCACCCAGGGGTGTTATCACTTGAAATTATACCTGCTGCTTTTCCATCATGGATACTATAAACTTCTTAGATTTAACTACGGTCATTATACTCACTTTAAGTTTATTGCTTTGATCACAAGAAAACACTGATTAATGTTAGAATAGTTAAATAATTCAAGGTAAAATGTATTGCATAGCTCATTATAATGTGAGAGGGAAATTTTCTTACTCTAATGTAAAAAAACTAAAAATTAAAAACCCTTCTTATCAATTCTTTCCTTTTTTTAAAAAAAAAAAAGACATTAATGAAAATATAAGAGGCAAAGCAAGATAACTGAATAGAAACTGCCAGCAATTGTCCTTCCGCACGAACACCTGCTTTAACAACTATTCACACAGGCAATCACTTTCAAAAGAATCAAAAGTCAGGTGAGCGATCATACTACCTGGCTTTAATATTGTATCAAGGAAAGAGGCACTGAAGAGGCCAGAACAGACAGTCTTGAATTGTCCACGCCACCTCTCCCCGTGCCCCTGCAGTGCCATGTCTGCCCATCACATGGAGTGGAGAGAGAATCTGTGCGCCACGGGGAGGGAGAGTGAAGTGATTGTGAGGCTTTGCAATGAAGCTCAGGGCCACCCTGGCACAGGGGATCACAGCACAGGGCAGGATTCTGCAGGTGCCCATGGAGGGAGCATTGTGACCAGCCCAGCCAGAGGAAAATCTATCTCAATGCCCGAGTTCCCACTAGCCCCACCACCAGCAGAAAAATAGCAGCCTAGGGCTTGCTCTAAATTTGTAAGGCAGTCAGGCCACAAGGGCTGTCGTCCTTGGGCATTTCCCATGGCAGTGCTGGCTCGGAGACAGTGGACTTGAGGTGCATGTGACCCAGTGAGACACTAGGAGTTGTGGGGGAAGCCAGCACCTATGTCACCTCTCCCCCAACTCCAGGAAGTGCAGCGCAGGGAGAGTTTTCTTCCACTTGGGGAAAGGAAAGGGAAGAGCCAAGAGAACTTTGTTTTGCACCTTGGGTAACAGCTCAGCCACAATAAAACAAAGTACCAAACAGATTCCCGAGGACCCTGATTCCAGGCCTTAGTTCCTGGATGGCATTTCTGGGCCCACCTAGGCCAGAGGAAATATGCTGCCTTGAAAGGAAGGACCCAGACCTCTTAGGATTCACCACCCAATGACTAGAGAGCCCTTGGCCTTTGAATAAACATCAGAGGTAGCCAGGCAACATTCACCATGAGCTTTGGGTGAGACTGGGTTGGCTTCAGGTGTGACCTGGAGCTGGTGGCCACAAGGGAGTGCCCACATCACTCCTCCCCCAACTCCCAGCCCAGCACAGAGAGTGAGAGACTTTGCCTGATAATCCAGGTAGTTTTCCCATACCTTACCCAAATCCACCAAGGCAGTACCACCAGGAGTCTGCAAGAGTCACAGCATTACTGGGCTTGGGGCCCCCCAGTGCTGATATGGCTGCAGTGACCAGAGACTTAATTCCCTTTGAGTATCTGGAAAGCCCTCTCAGGAAGGACAGGTTCAAAGAAGCCCAGACTGTGAAGATTAAAATACATACCTAACTCTTCAATGCCCAGATACCGATGGACATCTACAAGCATCAAGAAATTCCGGGAAGACACGACCTCACCAAACGAACTAAATGAGGTTCCAGTGACCAATCCCAGAGTGGTGGAGATAGGTGACCTTTCAGACAAAGAATTCAAAATAGCTGTCCTGAAGAGGCTCAATGAACTTCAACACAATGCAGAAGCCTATCAGAGAAACTAACAGAGATTAAATAATTTTTAAAAATCAAGCAGAAATTCTAGAACTTAGGAATTCAATTGACAAATGAGAAATCCATCAGAGTCAACAGCAGAATTGACCAAGCAGAAGAAATAATTAGTGAGCTTGAAGATAGGCTATTTGAAAATACACAATCAGAAGAGAAAAAAGAATAAGTAAGAATGAAGCAAGCCTAGAAGATCTAAAAAATAACCTCAAAAGAGCAAATCTAAGCATTATTGGCCTTAAAGAGGAGTACGAGAGAGAGAGAGATTGAGGTAAAAAGTTTATTCAAAGAATAACAGAACTTTCCAAACGGAGGGAAAGACGTCAATATTCAGATACGAGAAGGTCATAGAACACCAAGCAGATTTATACCAAACAAGGTTACCTCAAGGCATTTAATAATCAAGCTTCCAAAAGTCAAGGAAATGTCCTAACGGAAGCAAGAAAAAAGAAAAAAAAATAACATACAAAGAAGCCCCGATACACCTGGCAGCAGACTTCTCAGTGGAAAGCTTGCAGGCCAGGAGAGAGTGGCATGACATGTTCAAAGTGCTGGAGGACAAAACCTTAACCCTAGAACATTATATCTTGCAAAAATATCCTTCAAACATGAAGAAGAAACAAAGACTTTCCCAGACAAAAGCTGAGGGATTTCATCAGCACCAGATCTGTCCTACAAGAAATGCTACAAGTTCTTCCATCTGAAAGGAAAGGACAATAGTGAACAATAAGAAAACTTCTGAAGGTGTACAACTCACTGGTAACGGGACACAAATACGGAATACTCTATTGCTGTAATCGTGATGTGTAAACCTCTTATATCTTGAATAGAAAGAAGAAAAGACCAATCTGTCAAAAATAACGAGAACTTTTTGAGAGATAGTATAAAAAGATGTGGATGGAAAAAACAAAAACTTAAAAAGTAGGGGTGGGTGAAGTTAAAGGGTAGAATTTTTATTAGATTTCCCAGTGCTTGTTCATTTGTTTGTTTGCAAACAGAATTGTCATATGTTTAAAATAATTGGTTATAAAATATTTTTGCAAGCCTCATTGTAACCTCAAATCAAAGAAACCTACAACAGATACACAAAAAAAATAAAAAGCAAGAAATTAAAATACACTACCAGAGAAAATCACTTTTGATAAAGGAAGACAAGAAGGAAGTAAGAAGATGTTAAGTGAAATAAGGCAAGCACAGAAAGAAAAATCTCACTTGTTGTCACTCATATGTGGGAGCTAAATATTAAAAGCAGTTGATCTCATGGAGACAGAGAGTAGAATGGTGGTTACCAGAGGCTGGGAATGGTAGCAGGGAGGTGGAGATAAAGTGGAGATGGCTAACGGGTGCAAAAATAGAGTTAGATAGTTAGAATGAACAATATTTGATAGCACAACAAAGTGACTATCATCAACAATAAGGTAGGGTATATTTTAAAATAACTAAGGGGTGGAATTGGAATGTTCCCAACATAAAGAAATGTTAAATCCCTGAGGTGGTGGATACCCCAGTTACTCTGATTTGATTCACATTGTATGCCTGTATCAAACAAAACATCACATGTACCCTGTAAAGATATACAACTAGTATGTACCCAGATAATTTAAAATAAAAAATAAAATATAAGAATCGAAATTTAGTTACATATTCCTAGCTGTGATAAAAAGTAGCTATTTATAAAAATAAATTAATCATTATAATCACTGATCATCTTTCTACCATTTTGACTTATTAAAAAAATAAACAGTGTGATCACCTCCTTAAGTAATTATAGTGCTTTTATTCATCCTTACTTTTTGAAGAGATAATTATAAGCTAATATAATTAAAAGTGAATTTAACTTGTAATGTCTTACATTACAAAGTTGTGGCTAATATTTCATTAATTGGATAATGATTTCAGATAGAAAAGGTTTTTGTGTGATGTTATTATAATAATATCATATGGAAAATGTGGATTATACATTATAAAATAAACCATTTAAGACACTTTTAGGGTTGTTGTGAACAGTTTTAAGATAAAATAATCAGTTTAATAAATTTAATATTGTGGTGATGGGCAAGCTTTCATAGATATAACTCAATCATAAAAAAGAAATGGTTTTTCTTTCTTCCTCCCGGTCCTCTCAGTACTCCCTATTCTTTTTAGTAGTCCATCCTACAATATATTTTATTTGTTTTTACATTTTCAAGTAGAGATTTAAATTGCCAAAATAGCCAATGCATTTAAACACAGCCAGTCAGCTGTGGAACTGATATAGAATATGGTTCACTTTATTTTTCATCTAAAGTGCTTTCCATTGCAATCCACTGCCTCCATTGGGAGAAACACAGGGGAGATGAAAGAAAAATGCTGACACTCTAATCAAATGCCTTACCCAGGTAAGAATTTCCTGTTAGTGTCCAATCCTATCTCAACCAACCATTAAACACATTCAATTCCAACAACACCCCCTACTGCTACAGACAGTATCGTTGACTGGAATATTGTTCCGTTTATTTTAAAAACTAGTCTAAGTTTTTACTGAAGTTTCAACTTCGACTTGCAGCAAAACTAATGATGTAAGTTTATCAGTAAGTTTAAATACAGTGAGAACAAAATTTTCTACTTTATTTCTTTATAAGAAATCCCAAGCTAGAATGTCAGTTTACTATATTGAAAACAACCACAAACAAGAATTAGAACAGACATCATCAGAGCCAGCAAGAAGCTGAATAGATTAGATATAAAGAAAAAGAGGAAGGTTAGGTTAATATGAGGAGAAAGATTGATTGCGAAAACACACACACATTCATACAAACACAAAATCATCTAAGAGCTCTGAATTTGAACAGATTTTCAAAATTAGAAATAGCTGTAGACTTTTTTTTTTTATTCCAGGGTATTATGAGGGTACAAACATTATAGTTACACTTTGCATTTCTCATTTGTCAATTGAATTCCTAAGTTCTAGAATTTCTGCTTTAATTTACAGAGTAAATTAACTTTTACTCTGAAAAGCCAGAGATCAATTTGCATATGAAATCTTGAAAAGCTTGAATTCTGGGGTAAATTTTTGTCTGGGGTAATTTATGTCTTTGCCTCACCCAAGTGCGGGTTAAAGGCATGCCCTTCCCCCCCACCCCCGCTTAGTGCTCCCCGTGTCCGTGTCCTTTAGTTGTTGATTTGCCCCCCCATCCCCCTAATCCCTAGAGAGTATTTCTGCCATGTGATCAACCTAGTGTTGATCAGTTAGAACCAGTTTGATGGCGAGTACAAGTGGGGCCTGTTCTTCTGCTCTTGTGGCGCCTCACTTTGGATAATGGGTTTAAGTTTAATCCCAGAAAGTGTAAGAGGTGCTAGATCACTATCGTTTCTTATGATTGAGTAATATTCCATTGTAAATATATACCAAATTTTAATAATCCACTCATGGATCGACGGGCACTTGGGTCGTTTCCACATCCTTGCGATAGTGAATTGTGCTGCCATAAACATTCGGCTGCAGATGTCTTTATCATAGAATGTTTTGTGCTCTTTTGGGTAGATGCCTAACAGTGCTATTGCTGGATCAAATGGTATTTCTATTTTTAGCTCCCTGAGGTATCTCCAAATTCTTTTCCACAGAGGTCGCACTAATTTGCAGTCCCACCAGCAGTGTAAGAGTGTTCCTGACTCTCCACATCCTCGCCAGCATTTGTTGTTTTGGGATTTTTTGATAGAGGCCAATCTCATCGGGGTTAGATGATATCTCATTGTGGTTTTGATTTGCATTTCTCTAATGATTAGAGATGTTGAGCATTTTTTTTGAGGGGAGGGCAAGGTGATCTTATACAACAATGATCAGGAATATTAATAGTATTGTTAAAAAATAACATAGAAAAGGTTGCAAAGCATAAATTTTGGGAAGTAACAAAAACAGAAAATGAAGGCAAACAAGTCAACAAAGAGGTAACAAAAGATGGAGACTAACTCTTAAAACATTACATGCATTGATTTATTAAAAATTAACTTTTACTCTGAAAAGCCAGAGATCAACTTGCATATGAAATCTTGAAAAACTTGAATTCTCAGGTAAATTTTTA
>RJWJ010021737.1:0-27566 GCA_004363605.1 Indri indri | reverse complement strand
GGCATGTGCCACCATGCCCGGCTAATTTTTTCTCTATATATATTTTTAGCTGTCCAATTAATTTTCTTTCTATTTTTGGTAGAGATGGGGTCTCGCTCTTGCTCAGGCTGGTCTCGAACTCCTGAGCTCAGAACGATCCGCCCACCTCGGCCTCCCAGAGTGCTAGGATTACAGGCTTGAGCCACCGCGCCCGGCCTGATTATTCCATTTTTATGGCATTATCTTTTATCAAAACAATGTTTTATCTTTCTGACGATTTTAATTTTTTTTCCAAAATAAACTGGTCAGGGAACTCTAGGAGTGCTTTCCATTGTGATCATTTCTTGATTACAAAACTTCATTTTTAAAGCTTTTGTTCTCAAAAATAAATAAAACTTACCTGGTTATTAAAATGTGCACTTCCTTCATTTTATTATTTTTATAAACTATGGGACTATTTGTTGTTAAATACACAATATAAGTAAAAGAAAATAGCTCTTATTTATATCATTTAATAAACTAAAAATTTACTTCTTCCATTTGCGTTTATTAATATGTTTGTAGAGGATACTTTTTGAATTCTGGCCACAAAAACACTATTTTAATAGATCGAAATTGACAATTAAGTTTCATTCACAGTCTAAATTTTGAGGTCATTAATAATATAGGATAATAAATGTTTCTTGCAGATCAGCTTACGTATATTTAAATTGACTTTCCATTTATAGAAAGTCACAACTATTGAAATAATACTTGTTTTTTGTGTTTTGTTGCAGTCAACACAAATTGGGAGACTTTACTTTCACAAAAACTATGCAGTATTTTCCCCTCAGAGCAAAGAGCAGCATATATTTGCCATTTCCTGCAGTCAGCTGAAAGTCTGCAGCAGTTTGTGCCAAATGCATTGCAGATGCTGCAGCAGAAATAATGTATTCATGATGTGTACAACTACATTTTGACAGGAGCAGTTCTAGATGTGTTTAGTCAACTTCCGGCCTTTGCAAGGAACATAAATACAGATTGCTTCATATACTATGTGTATCTATCAAATTTGAAATAGAAGAGACCCTTATAAATGGTAATAAAAAAATCCATGAGGGTGATAGGGAATAAAGTAATAAAAATTTTATTCAATATAATTTGGAATCTGACAGGTAACCTATGAAGTATTTGTTCTTTGGATGTAGAATGTCTACTTAATTCAAAGGATTTATGCTACAATCTGTTAGCCCAGTAATTCAACAAGTCAAATAATGTTTCACATAATATCTATAGCTAAATACAATGAAAGGTGGGCTTAGCATCACTCTAAGGTGAATGTGATTCATTAAATGGTTAATGGAGTTGAAGTTTATATATTAGTGGAGTTTAAGAAGTGTTACACATGACATATTTTGGTTATTGGAATTATGAAGATTTTCTTTTTAGAAATTTGGTGTAGACGTCCAATTTTGCCTTATATTTTCTGTTTCCTCTTCTAGAGTAATAGAGATATTAGCCAGGTAGAGTGTAAGTTGTAATAAAGATTGCACTTTCAAACCTCCATTTGCAGTGAAGTTGGCCATGTGACTAAATTTTTGACTAATAGAATGTAAGTAGAAGTGATGTGCATGATTTTCAAGCCCTACCCTTATTCAAAAGGGGCAATGCCAACCACCTTTTCTTACATTTTCCTGCTAGTTGTAATGCCCACATAGTGGTGAAACATCTTAGACCACTCAGATAAGAGCAACACTCCAAAGATGGAGCCCTTGATTTAAGTCGTGCTGCTAAGTTAACAAACTCATCTTTTACATAAAAAAGAAATAAACCCCTCCTTTAAGATCAGCTCACTTTCTAGGTTTTTCACAAAATCTTGCCTGTTCTACTTTGTCAAAATTAATCTTTCACAATCTTATATTCACTTATATAATTAAGTTCTTTTTCATATGTTAATCTTAACTCTCTTTTGGATCAGTTTTATGTGTGTATCTGTCACCTTCATTACACCGTGACACAGTGATGGTCTCTCCCTCCTCACTTCCACCAAGAAACAATTATTGTACTGCACACCAGTCCCACTGGATTCCTTGAACAAGCTAAGCATATTCTTATCTCAGAGATTTTGTACTTGCTATTCCAACTACCTGGAATACTAGTCTTCCAGATATATTGTGTAATATTACATGAGCTATTATAACTCAGTTCATTCATGCCTCTGTTCAAATGTCACCTCTCCCGAAGGTCTTTTCTCCTTCTCTATTTTCTTTGAACTCCTCACTCAGCTAAGATGCAATCACCAAGAACCTTAGACCAGAAATTTTGAGAAATTGCTGAGATAAAAGGTAGAGAATATCAAGAAAAGAGTCCTGAGGCGATGGGAGTGATTTTGGGAAAATCAGCTGAGAACACATGGAGAGAAGTGAGGGGAAAGAAAGTTAGAGTGATCTCTTGGTGAGCTGCACTGGAGAAGCTGTGTGGTTATCTTTTTCTTTTCTCATAGCTGGCTGAAGAGTGAGTAGCTGGGGTATTTGCCCACAGGTTTAAAGGAGTAAAAGTCTATATTGAAAACTAAGAAAACAGACAGTGTCCATGTCAGTTAAATAATTCTAGCAGGGATAGGCGGCACCCAAACTCCAAAGACATCAGCAGTCCCCAATCCTTTAGGTACCAGTGACTGGTTTAATGGGAGACAATTTCTCCAAGGACAGGGGGCTGGGAGAGGGGTAGAAGAGGTGGGAGGCGGAGTTCAGGTGGTGATGCCAGCAATGGGGAGTGGCTGTGGCCTGGTTCCTAACAAGCCACAGATCGGTACTGGTCTGTGTCTGGGGGTTGGAGACCACAGTTAACTAGCCCACCTTTCCCAGGATTCTCTCATAAGCACCAGAGGCAGGCAGGCAAAGAGAAATTCTCAGTACAAATGTGAGAAGATAATGAAGAATAACTGACTATTCAAGAAAAATCAACACTATGAAAGAGAGACACCAAACCAAACATTAATATTAATAAAACAGACAAAAATAATATTTACGAAGACATAGAGTATTTCTGAAGATACTGTGTATGATTTAAAAATTAGAAACATTGGAAATCAAAATGTTGACTATCTGAAAAAATCAATAGATACATTAATAGAAGAATGAGATGAACTAAAGAATTATAAGCAGGGAATTTGATCCAAAAATTTTTCCTCCAAATGCAGTTGAGATGAGGGTTTTAGAGATTGTAAACTGAATTTTCTTCTTCCCACTGCCTTTTCTTGGTGCTCTGTGGGTATTTACCAATCAAACCATTCACTGCATCAGAGAAAGGCAGATGCTGACTAGAACAATGAAGTCATTGCTCAGCTTTGAGTTTCAAAATAAAGATTGTAAATTCCAAGAATAGGGCAATAGTTTTACTATTTATAAGCTGTTTATTTTGAGTCATCTCTCATTTGACAGGCTCACTTCAAATACATTTTTTAAAGAATGATACCTTGGTGATGCTTCCAGAATCTTGGTGTATTTGAGAATGTCTCTTATTGCCAATATATGTAAATGACAATCTGAATGGGTAAAGGTACTGGATTGGTATCCTGCTTTGGACACTGCTCCATGATCCACATCTAAAATTACCCAAGAGAAATCTGAGGCTAGACTATGGTTTTGCCTTTATAGGAGACCGAGTTCTTCTAGTTAAATGCTATTTAGATAACAAATATGTTATAAATATAATTTATATATATTTCTATAAAAATTTAAATAAGAAAAATTAAAATATAAGTTTTAAATATAAAATTTATGACTTAAATAGAATTTGTAATTGTCAGTCTTTGCTATTTATTTATTTTTTCTGACAAGTAGATTCAGTGAGTCTTTTTGGAGATACAGACTTATGTCATCTTTTATATCAGGAAAGTTTTCTTTCATTTATATTTTGAATTTGCTTTTTCTTGCTTACAAGCTCAGTTCTCTTCTCCACGCATACCAAAAATCTTTGTGTTGGATATCTGCTGACTTTATCAGCTATTAGCTTTTCTTTTATTGTCTTCCAGTGTGATTTTCTGAAGTCTCTGCCCCATGCCATTGATTTGGTTTTCTGAAAAGACGACTGTGTTCCTTCTTTCCTTTGGCTTGTACATGAGTTCTGCATTATCATTATTTTGCTCTTTAATTTGTTTCCTTATTCTATTTCACTCTTTTTCATGTAATTCATTGTCATAATTTCAATTTTATAAAATCCGTGTTTTCTTCAATATTCTTAATTGCAATATATATGTCATATATATAATACATATATTGACTATATATATCTTTACTTTTGTCAAATTTTTGCTGAGGTTTTTTTTTGTTTATTTATGCTTAAGTAGTGTAAATTTTTTTAAGTCCATTTGTCACAAAATACTACAGTAGAATCTCCTTGACCCTCTTTTATGTTTATCTGTGCAGTCAATGAGCATATATTTATTGAATGTCTGCTCTGTGCCAAACACTAATTTTGTCTCTGGAGATCTAAAAGTTAACAAATCAAGCAACAGACCAACTCTCAAGGAGATTACATTCTAGTATGGGATCTAAGACAAAAACAATAAATACATAGGATAATTTTAAATGCTAATGAGTACCGCGTAGATGACACGTAAGAAAGTAGCAGAGCATGACTGTAAGAATGATACATATTTAGCTACTATTAGGTAAAACTTTATTGTGGATGCTAGAAACTAATGCTATAAATTCAGTGTTTAGCACTTTAGTTGCCTTTTGGTGGTCTAAGGAACTGGGACTCTGGGCAATGAAGTCTAGGTTATCTCTTTTTTTCTCTCTAAGAGCGGTGTGCATGATCATTAGATTTGTTCCAATAGACTAGGAATTTATTTTGTTCTCATTGATGCTGAGTTCCATTGGAGTTCAGTTTCTTCTTTTTGTTTTGAGTGAACTAGTTACCTTGCCGAATATTTGAGTTAGAAAGATGCTACGTGGTTAATAAAGCTTTGTACTTAATAGCTCAAATATAATTTATCTCTGTACAGTTATTTCTAATTACCTCTGTCTGTCAATTTTTCTGATGAGAAGGCCAGGTCAGCTAATTGTGATTTCTCTTCTAGCCTTGTCTATAACTGTGATTCGAAGAAGTGTAGTCCTTCACATTCTACCTTAAAGCCCACTCAGTTTTAGCCTTCATTTGTTAGAATCTAGAGGTACCAGCGGAATTTTTTCACTTATTCCTCAAAGCACTACATCACGCTCATGAACAACTGAGGTGTATATTGGTTATCAACATCCTTCCTTAAGTTAGTCCAGAGCTGTTTTGTATCAGATGAGTTTTCACTAGAATTTGTGGCAGAAGGTTGAGTTCTATATTCTGGATTTGGAGTAAACAATATTTTTATCTCTATTTGGGTCTTTTAGTTATGGTTACAATCTTTGGGATTTTTTTGTTTTGTTCTATTTTTCTTTTCTTTTCTTTTTTTTTTTTTTTGAGACAGAGTCTCACTCTGTTGCCTGGACTGCTCTCAAACTGCTGGGCTCAACTTATCCTCCCAATTCATCCTCCCAATTATCTGGAATAACAGGCATGTGCCACTGCACTGGGCAAATCCTTGGTTTTTTTTAAAGGTGGTTATTTGGTAATATGTATTTATTCCAAAGATTTCACAATATTTGTTGGAAGACTTCCTTCTTAGTGTTCCCTATTGTACTCTGGAATATTTGTTATTATTCTAAAGGAATATAAAATATTCTTTCTAACATTTACTTACCAAAGTATACATATAGGTCGTATAAGGGATATAACACTACAAGATTGTCCATTCTTTATGTAAGCCTCAGATATTATTTGTTGATTCCGTAAACTGCAGACAAAAAATAAAGAACTAGAGAAGATAAAAATTTTATGGTAATACATGTAGAACAGTAAGTCCTTATCATCTTTCAGCAGAACTGAATGAATATAAAAGCGTACACACACGTATGCACACCGTGAAAAGTTTTAGCTTTCAATCACCATGTTTTTTGCAGGGAAATATAATGAATGAAGCGTAAGGGAAGATTGGTCAGGAGAATATTTTGAAAAGAACATTTTGATTTTCTGCACTGTTAGCATTACAAAACTTATCACATTTTGATGGCAGCAGTGGCTCATGCCCATAATCCTAGCACTTAGGGAGGCCGAGGTGGGAGGATTGCTTGAGGTCAGGCATTTGAGACCAGCCTGAGCAAGAATGAAACCCTTTCTCCACAAAAAATAGAAAAAATTAGTCAGGAGTGATGGTGGGTACCTATAGTCCCAGCTGCTTGGGAAGCTGAGGCAGGAGGATCACCTGAGCCCAGGAGTTTGAGGTTGCAGTGACCTAGGCTGACACCGCTGCACTCTAGCTGGGGCAACAGGCAAGAACTTGCCTCAAAAAACAAACAAACAAAAAAAACCCATATTTTAAATATAATGAGTAAACCCAAAATTCTTCTTATTTCTCATGCCTTCAGGAAGTGTTTAAGTTTCTACTATTAATAATACAGAAAATATTTTCTAGAGAATAGTGGTATGCTCTGACTAACACTGTGAGAATATCACCTGTATTATTTAGTTCTTTGTACTATTTCAGGGCAGTGATTTCAGGAAAATAAATAGAATCAAATATAATACTAAAATATAAAGAACAACAAAAAATGTTTTACCAAGTTTTTTCTTTGTTTATAATGGCCACCATCAAATAGAGGTGATTGCATCCCAAGATGATCTAGTGGGGTGAAGAAATAAAATATTAAAATATTTTATTAGAATATTAGAATCTCTAATTATATTTATTTTTCGTACACTTTTAAAATTTGTATAGTTTATGTTCTCCATAATAAGTTAGTATAGTAGAACACACATCTAACTTATAAATAATTAATAAACAAGTCCACAAATCTTAGGACAGAAACATTTTTATTAATATTAATAGAACACATGATTAAGAAAAACATTAGATATCGCTGATACAGATCAACTCCCCCTCCATCCTCCATTGAATTACTTTTGCACCTTTGCCAAAGATCATTTTGCTCTATGTACTGTGTTGGGCCTATTTCTGGATTTTCTGCCCTGTTTCATTGATATAGGTATGTCTCCCTTCACCAACATCACACTGTCTTGATCAATGTAGCAATATATAATACGCCTTAATATCAGAGAGAGTGATTCCCTTGCTTCCACTTTATTCTTCTTTGTCAAGATTATTTTAACTATTCTGGGGAGTGTGCCTTTCATGTACATTTTAGAATAAGCTTGTCAATGTCTATAAAAGACCTTGCTGGTATTTTGATAGAAAACTTATTAAATTTATAGATAAATTTGGGGAGAATTGACATTTTTACTATGTTGAGCCTTCTAACCAAGGAACACAGTATTAATCTTTAATTATTTATTTATATATATTTTGAGACAAGGTCTTTGTTGTCCAGGCTGGAGTGCACTGGCATCATCATAGCTCACTGCAGGCTTGAACTTCTCAGCTCGAGGTATCCTCTTGCCTCAGACTCCCAAGTAGCTAGGACTATAGGTGCATACCACTACAACTGGCTAATTTTTAAATTTTTTGTAGACAGGGGTCTCGCTACATTGCCTCTAATTGGAGGCAATGCAATTTTGTGTTCATATTTATTTTGTAGGCTAGGAATGCAGACAAATGTATTGTAATTAGAAAATTCATATTATTAGAATGGTTTCTTGACACTGTAGTGAAGGACCTCTAAATGGAAAGTGAGGATAATGGTACAGAAAGCTGTGATCACCATTGCAAAATTGTTTGCCATTTCCAGCCCAGTAGAATTAAAACTGGAAATGTCCTTGTGACAGATATAGGGAAATGAGGTGCTGATTAATGCTGTGCTGCCTAAGGTTATGTCAATAGAATCCCACAAATAAAGTAAAATGTATACTTCATTTGTATTCATAATTGAAATCTCCCATTTGGATTTTGGTAAACAGCTAGACGGACTAGAATAAGTGAACCATTTGGTGTCCCAAAATATGAGAAATCTTGTAAAATTCACTTTCTTTGATGAAAAACACACTAAAATTGAATTGTTGATTTGAGATGGTATTTGCAGTGTCTCTGGCTCACCCAAATTAACTGAATGTTTGACCTCAATCTGAATGTCTGACATAGCCTCTAAGTGGAATGAATGCTGCTTGATTATGACGATATCAAAGAAATGAGCTAAGAGATTTTTTCAAAATCCTTTTTTGGACAACATTTTAACTAAAACAAATATAACCCATTATATAATATATAAAACTGTGGTCTGTAAATGTTCCAGCAATAAACAAACTAAATTATGTCTATACTGGGCCAGAGAATCTTACATTAAGGCAGAACAAATCTTTGAATAACGAGAAAAGCTTCAGAAAGATTCGAAATACTAGTTTTAACATTTTCAATTAATTTCTTCAAAGTACTACATTTTATTTGGGTTAAATCTCAAAATAATAATAATATTTCTAAATGATGCTCGAGAGGTGCTATTACAAAGTACATAGTAGGTATTTGATATAGATTTCTCAATTATTAAATAATTTTTTAAATAAAATTTCTTAAAACTTTGGTTACTCCGTGTAGTTGACTTTCATCTGAATGACCCTATGATTTCACAACCCTTAAAACTCAACTCGTTCTTAACTACTTTTTCCTTTCTTTTGCACATTTAGCCATCTATCATCAAAGCCCAGCTCCAAGCTTCATTCCAAATTTTTTTTTCTTTTTTCTTAACTTCCAAGCATTAATCTAGCCTGATGGTTGCAGGTATTTTAACATATCTTTTCTTTGTCATCATATCTCCATTTAATTCAGTTTCTCATTATCTCTCAACCAGAACATTGCAATTATTTGCTATTTTCCTGCCACCCATCCTGTCCTCATCAAAGCACCTTCCATAACATTGCTTCTAAAAGTGGATCCATGCACCAGTAGCATGGGAATCATACAGAGCTTTTTTCGCCAGGCTTCACAAAATGATATGTGTAGAAGTGAAACATATTGCCAACACACTTGCATACCTTGAGATAAATAAAATAAATAAGTAAAATTTTTTGTGAATTAGAAATAAAGTGTCAAACCTTAGAAGTAACTCAATTTAGGTTTTATATATATGAATATCATATGTATGAATTCATATGTATATGCATATATATATATATATCACTATCATAATTATCACGGAATTACAAATTGCTCCCAAAGGACAGGATGGACAATACAGTGTAACTCGGTGACTCAGAATGCTCAACCTTAAACTTGGTATTTGTGCACTCTCTGAATTTCTCTGTAAACTCCTTGGTTGGTGCAACACTTACAGCTTTGAAGTTCTTACATGGCTTCTAAGAAGATAATAAATGCTATTTCTCTCAGGGAGAAGCAGCATAGTATAGTATAATAAAAAAACGTTAGCTCTGGAGTTTGACAGAATATAATCCAGACTTTTCAGATCCAGTGCGGAGCTCCATTGTTCATTGTCTACACGTTTTGCTTTTGGTCTGACCCATTTGGGTTCCTTCTCCGTTTTCTCCCTTCTCTTAAAGAGAAGCACAGAGATAGGAGGCAGCTGGATTTGCAGAACAAAAAGCTACTTAATAATAAAATCTTGTCTATCTAACAATATCTTGCGAAAAGCAACAGGAGACAAATATCTAAGAGAGCAATTATTATCTTTCTGTTTCAACCTACCCAGGGTACAGAATAACCAGCAAACCCCTTGCCTAGAAGTCAGCTGTTGTTCTTAATAATCACTCTGAAAACAACAGTATTTGCTTAGGTGTTTGTCGGTGGAGAGGAAGACACAAAAAACAAACATAAAAAAGTGATAGGAAAGCACAACACGTTTGGAATTAAAATAGGTTTTCAATTCTAAATCTTCTGTTCTACATACAATTCAAGTTACCTAAAATCTTTGGACTTGGTTTTGTTACTTATATAATTAAGCTTATCATAACTATAGCTTCATAAGTAATTGGTAATAACAACACTACCTATTATTTATTTACAGTTACTCCATATAAGGATAACCTAAGAACTCTATGCACATTACTTCATTTAATCATTCAGCAACATTTGGGGATAGGTTCTATAATTATCAACATGAGTAAATTTAGGCTTGCTTTACATAGGATTACATAAGCAAAACTAGACAAGCAGGCAATTCAAATCTATGATTATCTGATTCTGGGACATGAGTTTTAACCACCATACAACAATGCATTGAATTAAATAAAGTATTTATGTGAATGAAACATGTGTATCATGTGCTAAGGTAGGTCAGTTTCTTTCTTTCTTCTCTTTGTGTTTATAATATTAGTAGCTAAACAGTGAAATCATCATAATGTTTTTTATTTTATAGACCTTGACATCAAGTCTAAAAAGTTTTAAAATATTTTTAAAGTATTAAAAATGGAACACAGGAGTATGGGGAATAACCAGGGAAACTTTCTGGAGAAGGGGAACTATAAAATAATCTTAGAGGCCAGGCACGGTGGCTCACACCTGTAATCCTACCACTCCGGGAGGCTAAGGCAGGTGGATCATTTGAGTTTAGGAGTTAGAGACCAGCCTGAGCAAGAGTGAGACCGCTTCTCTACTAAAAAAATAGAAAGAAATTAGCTGGACAACTGAAAATATATAGAAAAAAATAGCTGGCCATGGTGGTGCATTCCTGTAGTCCCAGCTACCTGGCAGGCTGAGGCAGGAGGATCGCTTGAGCCCAGGGGGTTGAGGTTGCTGTGAACTAGGCTGACACCATGGCACTCTAGCCCGGGCAACAGAGTGAGACTCTGTTTCAGAAAAAAAAAATAATCTTAGAGGAGATGATGTGTATCAACCAAATGGAGGGAAGCGAGAAGGTACCTTGCCCTATAGACAGGTCTATCCATTAAAAAGTTATTGTTTTAAAAATAAATAACTAGTATAATTTTTTCATTCATTTTTCAGAGCTCCTGCTACAAAGTTCTCCATTTGACAATAGAAGATAAGTGCCTTATTTTGCCATACAATTGACTTTGAGTTGCAATGATCTATTTTAGTTCTATGAGCCATATTTGTGGGAACTCTAAATTTGGGGGTATCCAGTTCTTCATTAACATCCTGATTTACATGTCCTCAGTGCTGCTATGGCTACTTTATTTAGCGTACACCCATTATTCGAAATGTTTTGGTGGAGTCGAGGCGAATGTTCTCTTGCTTCACTGGGCATATGCTGGACAACCATAGATATTCGTAAACAAAAAGTGTTTAGTAAATAAAGCAGAGGTAACGAAACTAGACAGGCAGAGATTTTTTGGCAGAGATAATGTATTACTGTGAGGTCATTTACCAAATTAAGTGAACAGAAATTGATTTATGATTGTTGCATTAACATCCTACTTATGAGTAGTTTTGCTTGGGCTGGGTCCACATACTGTTGTACTGAGTCAAATAATAGATTCCTATCCACCGATCCCCAGATATAACATGTGTCTTAGTGTAGGCTCTATTTTAAAGTTCTCCATACACCTAAGTCATGCAGCATCCCTGCATTTTGTTATGGAAACAGGCTCTGCCGCAGACTAGGCTAAATACTCGCAAAGTGTTCCTGAAATTTTGATACGTTATGTCAATAAATATCAAAAAATCCAATTTTACTACATATTTATAAACAAAAATTGAATGTACTGCACTTAAATGTCTGATAAAATATAAATAAAGAAATTTCTGGAAAAAGTAATTAATGGAACTATTTATTAGAAACAATATAGATCAATTATTGTGATAGGTGCTGATGGAGACTGAAACTCTCCCCTGTAATTCTGTTTCCTCTAAATTTTGATGATAGACCCCAAAACCTCAAAATTAAGGCTGAGAACAAGACTGGCCTGCTAGAGACTACACTAGCCACGTGACTAAGTTTGGGCCAGTGGAACGCAAGTTGAAGTAACAGGTTCAGCATGTGCCCACTTCCTGAAGACAAGCTGTCTGCCTTGGACTTCCGCTCTTTCTTTCCACCCCCAAACAGGAATGTAGACATGGAGGTCAGCCAGCTCTAACCATGAGGACAAGCATGCCATAGAATATGGCAAGGTGGAAAGAACTGAAGTCCTGGAATGGCCTTGCACAGCAGGGATCATCTACCCACCCTTAGTCTGTTAAGTGGAAGAGAAATAAATTTCTTTTTAAGGCAAATATTTTTTTTAAGCAACTGTAATTTTAGATTTCTTTTTTAGAACATCTTAGCCTGTACCCTAACCAATAAATGAACTTTACATATTTCCCCTCATTTAACCTTTAAAATCACAAGATATCAAGGATATTATCTCCATATTCCTTACTGCTCAAGACACTAGGCTATGTAGTGATCAAGGTCATCAGCTCATGTATAGTGGAGAAAAGATTTGAATGGATATTTCATGCCTTTTAATAATTTATGAACTTTTTTTCTAAATTCATTACCCCTTGCTATTGTCATGTAATTTGCTCTCAGATGTCTTTCTCTCTTCTGGTCCTAGGTGTCTTGCTCCTCTGCGACTTCCCTGGTTTTGTCTTGCTACCTCAGCAGCTCTCTTCAGCCGCTTCTGTATTCAGCATGTCCTAGAATTACAGTGGTGAGGTGTTCTGGTTTGTAATGTATACATTCTCAGAATTTATAATCGGAAAAACGGCCTTTGAACAAGTTCCATTTTTCATGAGTTTACGTAAACTAAAGAGAAATAAATCTGACTGCATTAAAAAGACCAATTGAATGAAATAAATATGCTCTGTTCCTAGGAAGGGCAGCAACTGGAATCTAGTTTACTGCACACATTGAAGATTTCTGTTCCTGGCTCACAGTTTTCCTCTCCTCCACATATCCTTAGTGTCTTACATATCAATGATCTCTACGGAAACTTGAATCTCAGTTCTTTCCTTCCCCACCTCCAATGACTGTTCCCTCCACCCCACCCCAGCCATCTGCTCCTCTAGATACATATGCAATGTTGTCATCATCAGAAATTGAGCCTTAGCTTAGATCTGAATTTCAAACATCCCAGTATCAAACCATAACTTTTGATACGTCTAAGGCATTTGTCCTAGAACTACACCTTCTTTAATTCTTCTACTTCATTGAAACCCAAAACATGGACTCCATAATTTCTCATTATCTCTTCGTTTCTTCCTTCCAGTCTCTACCTCATTCCTGTTCAGGTTAAATTCCCCGGTCTATAATTATACTCATACCTTAGCAAATATCCTTAGCTCACTTGACCTTCTCTATCTCTCTGTTTTTATTACCTGATATATCCCCAATCATAAAGAAATGAAATTGTTTTCTCTTCTGTGCCTGCACCCAAGAAAATGAATATTGCCAGAGAAAATCACATAGCACTGGTTTCAGTTTAAATTCTCAAGTACAAACCTCAAACAGGTCTCTGATTCCACACATTAGTTCTGCTATGTTTTTCTATAACATTTATTTCTCAGTCTCTGAAATGATTATTTCACACCTGTGCCATCTGTACTCATCTGCTCCTGTTCCCTCCTGTTATGGAAGAGAAAGTATCCCTTCTCTTTCCTATGTTTCCTAGATTCCATCCTTCTTGTCTTCTTGACGATATGACTGCTTCTTTTAATGCACAATCCTATCATCACTCTTTCCTTTTTTCTAATCTCTGCTTCAGCCAGGCAGGAGTATGTTCTGCCAGCCACCCTTCTCTGAACCATCATTTCCTCTTTTCCTACAGTGCATCATTCCCATCAGGATATAAATCCGCTAGAACATTTCCCATGTTACAAAAATCTGTCCTTGGTCCTACATATGCCCCCTAGCTTCTACACATTTCTTTGCTTCCCTTCCATGGTAAAATATTTTGAAAGAGTCATCTACTGTCTCCATTTCTTCACACCCTATTAATTCTGTTAACCTTTATAATCAGTCTTTTATCCCCACTAGGCCACTGCAATTGTTGTTCTCTAATTTGCAAAAATATCCACGTTGTTGCTAAATCTTGATGGGGGGATTTTCTATGCTTATCTTACTGGACCTTGAAGTGTCTTTCAACATAGTTGGCCACTCTCTTTTTGAACAAATCCTTTCTCAATTTTTATAATACTATGCTCTACCAGTTTTCTTCCAAAGATTTTAGCTCATCTTTCTATTAAAATTCCGTGTGTAGCATAGCCGTTGGTCCTTGTCTTTATATTTTCTTGCTAGGTGAACTCATCAATTCCTATGACTTTGAAAATCATCTTCATGCTGTCAATTCCCATATTTATATCTACAGCATATGCATTTTTTTTTTGCTGCTATTCTGACTTCTTACAACCAAAAGAATAATTGACTTACCCACTTACATGATTTGCAAGCATCTCAAAGTTAATATATCCTAAAATGAAACTATTAAGTCTTCCCCTAAACCTGCTTTCCCCAAAGTCTACCCCCATCTCACTAAATGACACTAAAACTGAATTGGTTGCTCAAGAGACCTGGTAGTCCTCCCTGATACTTTCATTTTTTATAAGTTCCACATACAATTCACCTTAGCTCCACTGAATCTGTATAATGCATTTCAAATACATCTGCTCTACATCACTGTTTCTACCCCAGTGTAAGTAACCATCATCTCCAACCTTGTTGGGATTATCTACTAATTTGTCTCCATAATTTCACTTTGGAACCTTATAATCTATTCACTAAACCCTTATCTGATCATAATATTTACTAATTTAAAGCTCTTCCGTTTCTTCCCATTGTCCTTGGAAAGAAGTCTTTATCATGGCATATACTGCCTGCCTAATCTGTTGCTTACCTATCTGTCCAAACTCACATTGTGTTACTCCCTCCCTTGCTTCATCCCTACATTTCAGCCACACTGATCTTCATTCTGGCAGTCCATTGTATATGTTAAGCTCTTTCCTATCCTAGGCTTTGTATTTCTCTTTCACTGTAACTAGAACCATCTTCTTGGGGCTCCTTGCAATCTGGCTTCTTCCCATGTGTTAGATTTAAGTTTAAATATCATCTCTGAAAATATTTTTTTCTATTTATTGATACTTGGTAATAAATTTGGCAGGGGATTTTTTTCCCTATGAATGCACATCAGCCTGACCAAGTTACTTTCATGCTGTACAGCATTTAATATAGGAAAGTAGTATAGACTTTGGTTTGTTTCCAAAATAATTTACTAGGAGAAGTGTTAATAAACTTCAGGATAGTTATTCAAGGTGAAAATTAATGCAAATTTTTTTTTTTGTGATTATTCAGGTCACAGTCAAGTTGCTGCAGCTTGTGCTTAGCTATGAAATAGCAACAAAATCCAGTCTGTGCTATGGTTTGCATGCAACTCTTAGATAGCGTACTGTGCTGTTTATCCATTCATTACAATTTCTCACTCCAGATTGAATGCTGCAAAGAACCTTAGGGGATGGGGTTAAAGCCAGTAAGGATTAAGGTCCTTAGAAAACTATTCATGACATAGAGTACATAATCCAGTATGTATTCTGCACAAAGCAGTCTTAAAAATTCAATTTGATTGATAATATGTGTTACTGACTGTTACATTGGAATGGTGCTGCTCTTGTGATAGTAATTAAATGCCTGCCTTGTTTTTATAAAACCTTTATAATTTGGTTGAAAAGAACTTTCTCAAGGTAAAACTGGACCCAGCAGGACTGCAATTTTATTTTACTACCTGTCAAAAGATAAAGTTAGCTCTTTGTTAAAAAGTATAAACAACATAACCATTAATGCTTCAAGTGCTGTTTTTAACTAAATGAATATTGTCCAAACTAATTTGGCTGTATCTTTGCATAATAGTACAAAAAAAACAAGCTTGGAATTATACCTTCCTGTTATAGATGATTATGAGTAAGCCATACAGTATAACTAAAAATTTCATGAACATTTTTCTTAGCTTTCCTCTGAGTTTTCTACCTTATAAGTTTCCCATCACTTTGAACGAAATTCTATAAATTCTACTCCTTAATGACTGTGCTATATACTATCTACTAATTGAACATTAAATAATAACAGTATTATGTCATCATAACCTTTAATAGCCTAAGGTTCCACTCAGTAGTCATTTTTTACAAAACCATTTTGGTAAAGCAGCTTCCAGGATTTGATTTTCTCTTTTGGAAAGAGCAATGCTAAATGGCCAGTCTTAAATAATATAATGCCCAAGCAGCCTTATGTAAAATCGTGGGTAATAGCTAATGCCAATATACCAGCTGTGGTAGCTAGCCACCTTTTAAAGTGGCCATAATAACCTCAGACTTCTGGTATTCATGGCCTTGCGTAGTGTCCTCCTACACTGAATAGGACTGAACTGTGTGACCAATAGGATATTGTAGAAATAATGGTGTGTGACTTCTTAGGCTAAACATTAAAAGCCATTGCAATGTCTGTTTTGCTCTCTGTTAAATAACTCTGAAGAAAGCCACTGCTCTGTCATGAGGTCACTCAAGTTGTCCCGTGGAGAGGTCCATTTGGTGAGGGACTAAGGTTTTTTGCGAACAGCCTGTACTGACTCACCATGTGTGTGAGTGAACCATCTTGAAAACATATTCTCTAGCCTCAGTCAAGCCTTGGAGTGAATGCAGCCCTACTAAATGCCTTGGCTACATTATCGTGACAGACCCTGAGTCAGCCAGCTAATTCTTCCTCAAATACCCTACTCACAGAAACTATGCAAAAACACAAATCCTTATTATCTTTTTAAACTGCTACATTTGAGTTGGTGTGCAGTAATAGATAACTAATTCACCAGCCATTCAAAGAAGCCATCTTGGAAGTGGATTTTTCTGAGCCTGGCTCAGCCACTCCACTACCACTGTATGAACCAAAGACAAGTCCCCCTCACTCAGTCCCATCCAAATGGCAGATTTGTGAACAAAATAAGTAATTGTGTTTTTAAAACCACAAAGTTTTGGAGTTATTTATTATCCAGCAATCAATAACTAGAATATATGGTAATCAAGTATAATAATATATGTTCCTACTGTAAGAAAATTTACTATACAGAAGCAGAAAAATAAATTTTCAAAAGTGTTATAATGGGGTGATAAATTGTGCTATGGAAGCACAGAGGAGAAATGTCTAACCTAGACACACAAGTAGGAATTCAGAGAAGGCCTCCCAGAGTAACACCTAGCTGAACTGAGTCTTTCAAGATAAGAAAATCTTAATTCAGATATTTGGAAATGAGGTATATCCATAAAAATGAATATTATTTACTGTTTTATTTCTCACTGTCCTTGGAAATCCAAGTTTATAACTTTCTATAAATATTCTTAAATAAGGATAACTATGTTTACATAACTATAATTCTATAATATTAGTCATTATTAATATCATACAAAAAATAAAATAAATATTTGATAGGAATAAGCACATTTAATCTGTGTGTTTAAATTAAGATTTGTATTCCAGCTTTGATGAACTATAACCACAGCTGTGGAGAGGACAGTACATCCAGTCCATCCCACTATCATCAAAACAAAAACATTTTATGTTGATTACAGATCTGGATTCAGAATATTTATTTTTGGAATTTTTATTAAACTCCTAAGGTTTCTACAGATTGTTGTCTCTCTCTTTCCCTCTTCCTCCTCTGGGCCATTTCCATCTCCCTGGTTGATAGTGTAGGAGTGAGGAAAACAATCTAAGCAGCAAGCTTTTGCAATTAGTCTCATCCCAAAGCGGCTACTACATACTTAATATATACACTACTTTAGCAAAGTCATAGGGAAAAACAAGTGTGCCATTCACATATTTTTCAAGCAGAAATTCAAATTAAGTGTTTTTGATACAATTGAAGTTTTTTCACTCATGACCTTAGTTTTTGTTGATGGCGCAAATACCTGGATCTACTCTGGATGTAGTACTGTTAATAATTAAACAACATGTGGCTGGTTCTGTCTTTTAAGCTTCTTCATTTACATGTAGTATTCACTGTAATGGCATTAACACAGAGAATGATCCCTCCTTCCAGGGTAATCAGGAGGGTGTGTGTGAAGTTCAGTCTTAACCACTGTCTTACTTATATTTGGTGAAACATTTGCTGTGGTTAACTCACTTCATTTTTGTGGTTTTGAGAAGAGATAAACTTTGTGAAGTTTTCCTCTTCTTTCTTGTCTATTTCTTTCAACATCTCAGTGAAGAATATACTTGCTTCTGAATTCAAAACTAAGCCATCTTATTTCATCTAATTACCTTCGATGCTTTTCCTTCCTCCTATTAACAGAATCTCTTTCTCATCAATGCTGTTAGGATATCACTTTGGCTGCTCTAACAATGACAAACTAACATTGGCTTAAATAACAGTTATTTCATGGAAGAATACAAGTACATCATTGGGTATTGAAGAATAAAATCAAAGAATACAAATATAAGAAGTCCAGCTCTTAAATGGAGGTTCCATAGTATCAGAGACTGCCATCATCATGGTCTGACTACCATATCATAGCCTAAGATGATTGCTAGTATAATGGCTGTATTCTAGCCAATGGAAAATGGATAAGGGAGAAGTAGAGAGCATGTTCCATAACTTTAAAAGCCCCACTTAGAAGATGCATATATCACTTCCTAGTCACATGACTTCACCTCACTCCAAAGGAGACTCAGAGAAACATACCTTTGTTGGAACATGTGATCTGCTTCTGTAAAGACAAAATACAGAATTGTTATATCCCATTTCTAATTATGATTTCTGGGGAGGTTTTTATTTATAGTAGATGATCAATAAATATTGTTGAATAGCTATCTGGAATATATGTTTAAGGGTTTGATAACTTAAAAAATCATGTGTTCTTCCTTCTGAGATAGAGACTCCTAAAACTCTCTCAAGACTCTTTCGATATCAAGGAACAGAAAAATTCTTGGAGATCTCATGAATCTTAGGATCGAAGTAGAACTAGAAATTTCCAGTAGAAAATTAGGTTACTCTCTATTTCTCAGGCACCATATAGTCTCTTTGTGCTCTGTTACTCGCCTAAGCTGGTGTTATTTATCGCCACCACTAACTCCCATCACACTCTGACTTGATCAATTTGCATATATATTCAGATAATGACCACCAATGTCAACTTTTATTGTGACCTCCCAGCTGTAGTACGGTCTATTAACAAAGTCTTTCATATTTCAAAGTCCTGTAGTTGGAATCATATCAAGCCAACTTCTCTTTTCCAACAATTTCACAAGTCACTGGCCAGCTTATATGGGGTTTTTCCAAGTCAGGTATTTACTGTTGGCTTAATCAGCATTGCCAAGTGCAATTTTGTTTGTTTGTTGTCTCACTTAGAAAAAAATTTAAAAAGCAAAATTTTAAGGGCATGTTTGCCTAAGGGCAACTGTTCTATCAAAAGGAGAGAGGCAATGATAAATGTCAGTAATCTACTCTGCAGGTTATTTGCCAACAACATCATCATCATCACCATCATCATCATTAATCATGATCATCCTCATGATACATGTGATTAACTTTACACTTTGTGGAGGGAACTTTATGAGGTAGACATTTAAACATATCAAATCAAATAGCAAAACGAATAATTTTAAGACCACTGAAAAGCTGAATAACTGTAGTTTCAAGTGACTGTAGAAGGACTAAGTAATACCATGAGGGTGGTATTATTCCTAAAATACCTAAAATAGAGGACACTATTATTCCCAAAACACTGCAAAGAAGAAAGCAGAAATGAGAAATATAAAAGAGAAAAACAGTGAGAGAAAAGAAAGGAATAAGTTAGAAAGAAGAAAAGGAATATATAATAAAATAGATATGTATATATTTGTGTTGAAAGTTGAGTACAGGCATGTATAAAGAGATGAATTTCAAAAATTTTTAAAAGTTAGATTGAATACTACCCAATGGTATTAATAACACAAATCCCAGACTGACTTATTTTTATAAAATTGTTTATTGAAGGAATTTTTATAATAAGTGATATCAAAGTTTCAATATTTTTTGGCTTATATTATCTCTAGAAGCAAGGAGGAACGTATACTATTCATACACAACTTCTATTCATATATTTCATACATATTTATTGAATGTGTAGTATGTGTCAAGCACTATTGGCTTTCAAGTCGGGTTTCTTAGGCAGCAGTTTGTTCAGCAAACTGGCCTTGCATGTGTGTCCAATATTAGTAAATGTTCTAGGTGCTTTGAATGTAAAATCATCTAGAGGGAGAGACACTTTTCTGGGAATAGTGGTCTCTCACACCCTCTTTCTATGACTGCTAAGCAGAGACATAATTATGTGGCAAATTTTGAGTTAGTTTGCCAACCACTGAGAAAATGCCAGAAATATCTGTGTCTAAAGTACTGATATTAATGGGAGCTGTAAAAAGTTTCTTATTTATTTCATAATTATAGGCAGTCAATAAAATATTTTATATTTAGGAGATCTCTGAAAACATGTTTATGTTTTGGGGAGGAAAGACTAAGATTTTAAAAATAAATGGACTATACAGATACTGTGATGGTTAATTTCATGTGTCTACATGTCTGGGCCATGGTACCCACATATGTGATCAAATATTGTCCTGGATGTTTTTGTGAAGGTGGCTTTAGATGTGATTAACATTTACATTGGTGGACTTGAGCATAAAGCAAATTGCCCTCCTTAATGAAAGTGGCCCTCAAATAAAGAAAAGACTTCTCCCAAGTAAGAGGAGATTATGCCAGCAGACGCCCTTCAGACTTGACCTACAACATTGGCTCTTTCCTGGTTCTCCAGCCTAACAACCCTTGGACATGAACCACAGAAGTAGCTCTCCCTGAGTCTCCAGCCTGTCACTCTACCCTGCAGATTTTGGTCTTGCCATTCTTCATAACTGCATGAGCCAATTCTTTAAAATAAATCTCTTTATATATATTTATATATAAAGAAGTGTGTATCTATATATACACACACATATACACATCCTATTACTTATGTTTGTTTGAAGAACCCTAATACAGATATGAAAATACTTTCTACTATATTTTTACCTCTTTCATATGACATATATTTGAAAAAATAGGCATTTTAAGCTTGAAACATACATTTCAAGGATCCTCATTTCTGAGCCATCATTTTCAGTTTGTCTAAAATATTTCTTTCTGACACCATCTCTAAAAGCAGGTATTTTTGTCTTCCCACTGAATATCACATAAAAACTTGTATGATAACAAGTGATGACTGACATTTCTCCTAGGAGAAAATACTGAAATGTTTTTATGTACCTTTCCAAAGGAGATAGTCTTGAAAAACTTCCTGTGAAACTGAACTGATACGAGGCAGAGTCAGATCGACATGTCAGATCTAGTACCTGAAACTCAGTTGGTTGATCTTTATCTCTTGCTGTGAGAATTAAGTAAAACAATGCATGTTCACAGATTCATGACTCCTGTCTATATGTTTTCGTTCTTCCTTGCTTGTAGCTTTACTGTTACTGTTCATTTCTTTGTTTAAGAAATACTCCCCCCGCCCCGATCCATCATTGATTAGTTTTTAGATTTATTTGTTTGTGTTACTCTTGCATCCTTGGGCCATACCATTTATGGAGTGTGTGGTTAATAGGAATGGTTTGAATGGGTCAGCTCTGAGTTCAACCGAGGGAAAGAAATGAGACTTAAGTCCCTTGATGATTTTGTAATGTCTCTGGTAAATATTCTCCTTGTCCTCTGTTTCTGCCACAGATGCCATTCATACGCTGTCCACTCCATCCTCATGGGCTGGAAGTGTCACTGCTGTTCCTTGAGCCTCTAATGGTGATCTGAGGTGATTAAAGTTTTCTGTGAATCTGATTCTTCTCCAAATTCTACCTTTGGTCCTTCTCTGTTATATTTACTTTCTTGGAAAGATGACCTTGCTACTTTAATATTGCATTGATGTAGATCATCATATCTTCCCCTAGAGTTTCTGGCTTTGGGGCCCTATTGATTTCCAGCATTCTTCACTCTAGATACAAATTCCAATGAAGTTAAAACAAAGTACATTTGTGTGACACCACTCAGCTGTACATCAATAGATGTCCTTTGCCACCAAGCCAACAAACTCCCGAAATATATTTGGGTGTGCTTAATCTTTCTGAGCTTTAGATAAATGTCTACTAACCCACTTTGGGAGAGAGTAAATGTCTACTTACCCACTTTGGCCTTTATTCCCCACTTGGTTAGAGAGTTGTAAGTCTGGTGTCCTGTAGCCCACATCTTTAATTATGGAACTCTTTTTCCAATAAGTAATGTTCTTCTGGGCTGCTGGATTCTTGTAGAGATGGAAAATTTCTTTTAAGCAACTTTATTCTCCACTGCGTTAACCCAGCTACAGGTATATGTTGCACAAGATCTTTGTTAACTTCAAACCATCAAAATCTCACAGGGCCTCTCAAACTCTCAAAACATTTCTATCATTAAGGGAATTTCTGTAAGTCCTTAGTCCTTATGATGACTATCATTCCACATTATTATTACGATTCAGTAGGATTTGGTTATACAGCAACCTCTCAGTATACTTGCATGTTAGACCATATTTTCTTTTCCTTTGATATGGTTGGTTGTCATAAAAAATATTCAACTAATAGTAAACCGAGGCACAAAGAAGCTGAATAACTAGTCCATGCACAATATTAAGTGTCGGGATTGAGAGACTGTTTCTCCACTTTATCATGCAGGCTGTATGTATGGTCCCAGATTATGTCCTATGCATATGAGAGGCAGAAAGGTAGGAGTTGGGAGTCTTCACAGTGGCAAAATGTACTACTGTTGAATATAGTAGATGCATGATCCATTATACACACAAACACAATCCAACACCAAATTGCTCTTTTGCTTCTATGGATAATATCAAGATATTTAGAACTCTGTTGGGAGATTATCTCTAATCAAACAGACAATAAAGCAATTATTTATAACCAAAAAAAGATAAATTGAAATCTAAAGAACATTCTTCAATACTGTCATTTCTGGTGAAAGTGATGGATCACACACTAAGAGTGTGGTCTGCCACTCTAATGACAAAAATATAGACTGCTGATTAATGGTTTACAAAAGCACGTTCTGATTGCTTATTCTTTTTTGGAAGCCAAATTATAATAGGTATCTTGGTCAACATTTATCATTAAGTGAAATAAATAAATGATGGAATAAGTTGATTTTGAATTCATTATTTAATGATTCACTTTCTCCAGGCAAAGATAGAGGTCCAAACAAATTCAGTATCACTATATCAGAGTGCCCTGAATTTAAAAAAAATCATGGGTATTATTACTTATTGCATATTACTTTCATGTCTAAAGAATAACTTTTGTACTTTGACATAATGTTACGTAGTTTGTACTTTTTAAACAAATTATTAAAATTTATTTTTCAGAGTAGTTTTAGGTTCACAATAAAATTTCGCAGAAAGTACTGAGCATTCTCAAACTCCCTGGCCCCCAATACAAACAATCTCCAATGCTATCGACAACCCCCACCACAGTGGTATAATAGCCATAATAAATAAACCTACATTGACGTGTCATTATCACCCAAAGTTTACATTAGGGTTCACTCTTGGGGTTGTACATTCAATGTTTTTTGGCAAATGTATAATGATGTGTATCCACCATATACAGAATAGTTTCCCTGACTTAAAATCTTTAGTGTTCCGCCAATTCATCCCTCTTTCCCTCTTAAACCCCTGGCAATCACTGGTCTTTTTACCATCTTCATAGTTATGCCTTTTCCAGAATGTCATATAGTTGGAAGATATGGTATGTAATCTTTTAATATGGCTTCTTTAACTTAGTCATGTGCATTTAAGTTTCTCCCATGCCTTTTCATGTCTTGATAGTTCATATTTTAATAGTTCATTGTCTGGATGTACCACAGTTTATTTATCTATTAACCTATTGAAGGACATCTTGTTTGCTCCCAAATTTTTATGAATAAAGCTCTCTAAGCATACACGTTTAGGTTTTTGTGTGGACATAAGTCTTCGATTCGTTTGGGTAAATACCGAGGAGCATGATTGCTGGATCATATGGTAAGAGTATTTTAGTTTTGTAAGATACTGCCACACTGGCTTCCAAAGTGGCTATACCATTTTGCATTCATGACAACAGTAAATGAATTCCTCTTATACCTTGCCAAATTCCTTGCCAGCATTTGATGTTGTCAGTGTTTTACATTTTGGCCATTTTAATAGATGTGTAGTGGTATCTCAGTGTTGTTTTAATTTGCAATTTTCTAATGATATGTGATGTTGAACATCTTTTCATATGTATACTTTCCATCTGTATATCTTCTTTGGTAAGAGGTCTGAGTCTTTCACTCATTTCTCTTGTTAAGTTTTAAGCATTTTTTGTATGTTTTGGACAACAATCTTTTATTAGATATGGCTTCTACAAATATTCTCTCCCAGTCTGTGGCTTGTTTTCTATTCTCTTGACATTATCTTTCACAGTGCAAAAGTTGTAATTCTAATAAAATCCAGCTGATCAATTATTTCTTTCATGGATTGTGCCTTTTGTGTTATGTCTAAAATGCCATCACCATACCTAAGGTCATCTAGGTTTTCTCTTATGCTATCTTGTGAGAGTTTTATAGTTTTACAATTTACATTTAGGTCTATGACCCATTGTAAGTTAGTTCTTACAAAGTATGTTAAGATCTATCTGTGCTGAGATTCTTTTTTTTTTTGCTTGTGGATATCTAGTTGCTCCAGTACTATTTATTGAAAGGACTATCTTTGCTCTATTATATTGCCTTTGCTTCTTTATCAAAGATCACTTTCGAAGGCTAATTTTTCAGGGTACAGAATTCTAAGTTGGTGGGTATTTTTCTTTCTGCACTTTTAATATTTCATTAAAAGTATATTTTAATATTTTAATCTCTTCTTGCTCACATGGTTTCTGGGGAGAAGTTAGTTGTAATTCTTATATTTGCTTCTCTATAGATGAAGTGTTTTTTCTCTTTTCTGGCTCCTTTCAAAATTTTTTCTTTATCTTTGATTTTCTGAAGTTTAAATATAATATGTAGCATTTTGGTGCAGCTTTTTTTTTTTTTTTGGCATGTTTTCTATGTGATATTCTCTGAGCTTCCTGGATCTGTGGTTTGGTGTCTGATATTAATTTGGGGGAAATTCTCAGTCATTATTGTTTCAGCTAGCACTTCTGTTCCTCCCTCCCTCACTCCCTTCGTTCGTTCGTTCGTTCGTTTGTTCCTTCCTTCCTTCCTTCCTTCCTTCCTTCCTTCCCCTTTGTCATTCTCATTGTGCACAAGTTTGACCTTTTGTAGTTGTCCCACAGTTCTTGAATATTCTGTTCTATTTTTTCCAGTCTTTTTTCTCTTCACTTTTCAGTTTCGGAAGTTTCTATTGTAATATGCTCAAGCTCAAGATTCTTTCCTCAAATGTGTCTAGTCTATTAATGAATCCATCAGAGGAATTCTTCATATTTTGATTGCTAACATTTTTAAGATTTTTATTATAATTTCCATCTCTCTACTTACATTGTCCATCTGTTCTTGCCTGCTGTCTACTTTTTTCACTAAATTCCTTAGCGTATTCATCACAATTTTTTAAATTTCCTGGTCTGATAATTCTAATATTTCTGCCATATCTGACTCTGGTTCTGATGCTTGTTTCATCTCTTCACTTTTTAGTATGCCTTGTCATTTTTTGTTGAAAGGTGGGCTTGATGTGCTGGGCAAAAGGAGCTGTGGTACGTAGGCCTTTAGTAATAGCGTTGCGGTGTGGAGGAAGGGGACACATTCCATAGTTCTGTGGGTAGGTCTCAGTCTTTTGGCGCACCTCTGCTTCTGGGCCATGAATTTCATAAGCACTTCTCAGTTTTTATTCCCGTCTTAGGCGAGACGGGATACCTGGAAGGCCTGGAATTGGGCATTCTCTTCACCCATCTCAAAAGCTGGAGTTAGGTATTTCCTTTTCCCCATGTAGGCTAGGCTCTGATAAAACCCCAGCAGTTTAGGTTCTAGCAAAATAGCTTCTCCTGAGGGTAGGCTTTGTTAAGAAGAACAGATTGCTCTGGCATATTACAAAATGATTTCTTTTTTTCCTCCCCTTGCCAGAAGCAGGAGGAGACTTTTTTCTGACATTGACTGTGAGGACCTAGTAGATCTCTGGGAGGCAAAACTCAAAAAAGCATGAAGGTCTCACGACAAGTTCTCTCTGGAATTTTAACTCTCAGGCCTGTCCACACTGAGCCTCTAGCAATTCATCAATATAGTTTAGGTTTCCTAGACCTGTAGTGATTCCTGTGCAGGCTTCTGCTTGTGGATTTCTGCTCTAGTAAATTGTGATTCTATGTATCTGCCTGTCTGTCTCTCCAATTAGGGGTCAGCAGTTGGCCCTGTGATTTCACTTCTCTGACAGATGTAAGAAGAGTTGCTGATTTTTCAGTTTGTTTCAGTTTTTTACTTGGGATGGAGAGATGACTTTAAAGCTCCTTATATACCAGACCAGCAATCAGAAATCTGTGGTTTGTGTTTTTTCATAAATTGGAAATTAATTTTTCTCCCAAACAAGAGTCAATTTATTTTCCTTTTAGTTTGAAGAAAATAAGGTCATTTTAGACTCATTGATAATGTAATGAGACCATTAAGATAATATTTTAAACTTCATTGATTCTTGTTCAAGTACCAAAATCATGATGTTTGTTGATCTAAGAAAATGCCAAAGCCTATTGCCATGAGATTATATATTACTGTCTCCAATAAAGAAAAGTGACCAAGCACAATTTGTTTCCTGACGAGCTTAAGCAAATCAACACAGCTTGTTTTGCCTATATTTGATAGAAATCCATACAAGCTGATGAATTATTTTTATATTTAAAGTACCTTTGGGACAATTTCTGGTCAATGAAGACTGCTTTCCAGGCCCTGGGAAAATCTCAGTTAGGAGAATCATAAGATGGGTTTCCTGGTACTTACTGGATCTTTGTAACAAAATTAGCCTTTGGCCTTAGTAGGTTTTCCATAAATAATAATGGGTTTAAGAAGATAGAAAAGTTAAGGATATAGTATAGCATGCACATCAGAATTATCTGTGAAGCTTTTAAAACTATAGATGCCTGGGCTCTATCCATTATGATTTTTGATTATGTAAACCTGAAGTTAACTTAGATATATGGACTTTAAGAAACAAAGCAAACAATACTGAAGATATGAACTAGGCCAATTTGATGAGCTAAACCATAGATGTCACCTGTTTGGGCAGCTCCACATGAACTGCTCCCTCCCCTACTCAAGACTGATGTGGACTATATGAAGATAGACCCACAAATGAGGTGTCTCATTGACATGGTGACATCACGGTGTGACCAGGGGCTATGAAGTCACTTTGACCTGGATTCGAATCCTGGATTGGCTATATAATTGAACTACAATTTCCTTCTTCATAAAAGGCAATGAAATTATCCATAGGTTTCTTGTAAGGATTAAATAATCATGTAATGAAATTGACTGACTATCTGGAAACGAGTTGATGTGGAGTAAGTAATTCTCTCCTATAGCACTCCATCTCTGTCCATGCCACACTTGCAATACCAAATGCAATTGAATGTTCTGGGGTGAGGGTGGGGGGCTCACCACCCAGATATGCCAGTTCAGATGGCCAAATCTATAGCAACAGACTTGCTGAGCATTGTAAAGAGAAATTGGTT